>JAYEPQ010000016.1:2897500-3132500 GCA_036321105.1 Dracaena cambodiana | reverse complement strand
AGCCGTTTATCTTCTCATTCTATTATGTGTACTTTGGTTAATAGGATGAAGCTTCAACACATTGTAATCGAGATCAGAGTGAGATAGTTGTTGATTATAGTTCGGCATTCACAACAAGTGATGTATGATGATATAGAAGATTTTTTATGTTTAATGTATTATGTTTGGTGGAGATGTCTAACTGAAGTACTGTGATTGTAGACTTTTTTAGATCGAGAAGAGCTTGCAAATTGGGTTCGTGATACGGGAAAGACATTAGGATTGGTGATAATTGTTTCAAAATCTGATAGTGGAGACCATTATAAGAAGGGAAGAATCTGATTTGGTTGTGAAAGAGGTGGAAGTTCAAGATTCAAAAAATTAAAGGATGATGAAAGATTCAGGGGTAGCAAAAAATGTGGATGCCCCTTTTGTCGGCGAAAAATTCTGGAAAGCAAAGCAGATCTGCAGATTTAAAGTTAGAAGTCCGCAACTCAGCAGATCCGCGAGCCTGAAGATTGAGGTTTGCAACCCAGTGTGATAGAACAGGCTCGCGAATCTAAAATTGAGATTCGCGACACTACCCAAAGCTTTCGGATAGGGGTTTAATACAAAGTCACCCAACCCGAACAGAAGAATTACCACCTCGGATCGAGGGGCTAACTGCCAAACGAATGCAGCAGCGTCACTTCGATCGTGGGAACAACTACCTAACGAATATGGCGGCACTTCTCTAGTAGTGGGGGTTTCCAGTGAAAAATTCCTCGGTTTTGTTGTAACATCGAAAAGGATACATCTCGATCCAGATAAAGTCAAGGCTATCCAAGATATGCCACCTCCCCATAATCTCAAAGAGTTAAGGGGTTGCAAGGCAGGCTAACGTACATTCGCAGGTTTATATCAAATTTGTCTGGTAAATGTCAGTTTTTTACTAGAATAATGAGGAAAGGAGTGTCATTTGTTTGTGATAGCGCATGCCAAAAGGTTTTTGAAGAAGTCAAACAATATCTCATGAAACCACCAGTACTTGTAGCTCCAATCTCAGAAACACCTTTCCTGCTATATGTAAGGGCCATGGACCATTCCTTGGGAGCTTTGTTGGCACAGAAGAATGAGTCAGGTCACGAACAAGCCATTTATTATCTAAGTAGAATGATGGTTGGGGCAGAACACCGGTATAATCCTGTGGAGAAGGAATGTTTAGCCTTAGTGTTCGCAGTACAGAAGATGCAACACTATTTGGTTGGACAAACCATCCACGTTGTATCTAGAGTTAACCCTCTGAGAATATTAATGACTAAGCCTGGATCGTTAAACTCAAGACTATCCAATTGGGCTATTTTGTTATCACAGTATGATATGCGTTTTGTCCCACAGAAGTCTATTAAAGGACAGGCCGTCGCCGACTTCTTAGCCAAACATTCAGTCCCGACATCCTTAAAGTTATACGAGCAAATCCCGGGAGAGTTAGAAGAATGGGACTTGATCCCAGAAAAGGATGACTCGCGAAAGTCTTATGAGGCAAATACAGTCTCAAAAGGTGTGTGGCAGCTTTTCTTTGATGGTACCTCCCGAATGGGATCCGAAGGAAAGATGACAGAGGGAGTAGGAGTTGTTTTCATCTCTCCCCGCAACTACATCATCCCTCGAGCTTACTCATTAATAAATTCATGCTCCAACAATATCGCGGAATATAATTCTCTCTTAATCAGCTTAAAAATAGCCAAACAACTGGGGGTCAGATATTTGGAGGCATATGGGGATTCCCAACTTGTAGTGAATCAAGTAAAAGGGAGAACGAGGTCAAATATGAAGATCTCTTGCCGTACTATCATGCGGTGTTCAAGATCGCCGATGATTTTGACGGTTTCTATATCAGCCACATAAAGCGCCACCGAAATAGTTATGCAGATTTGCTAGCTTCCTTGGCTGCTACGCTAGCTTTGCCCAAGCATGCTAGAAGGAAAATTACTGTGGGAAGTAAAGAATTATTTCGTCCTAATAATAAGCTCAAAGAAGAAATGAAGAAACCACAGGAAGACGAAGCACATGCTTTCGAGTCAAGCCTGGAACCAAGGGATTGGCGTTTTCCTTATATAGACTATGTCCTTTACGGTAGATTACCCGAAAGTCTAAAAGAAGCCAGGACAATTCAGAGAAGGGCTGTCAGGTTCTACTACAACACAGAACTCCACACATTGTATAGGAAATCTTACGATGGAGTCTTACTTTGCTGTCTCTCCAAACGCAAAGCTAAAAAGGTGCTCGAAGAAGCTCATGCTGGCATCTACGGGGCACACCAGCCGGGACCGAAACTCTAGGATAGAATTTGGAGGATGGGTTATTACTGGCTAAAGATGATGGCGGAAGCGGTTGACTATGCCAAGAAATGTAGAGCCTGCCAAATACATACAGACTTTATACACCAAGCTCCAGAATATCTTCACCCAACGGCTACGTCATGGCCATTTGAACAATGGGGTATGGACATTGTTGGGCCAATCTCCCCGCCATTAATAAGAGGACACCGGTTTATCTTAGTTATAACAGATTACTTTTCAAAATGGACTGAAGCCATTTCCCTGGCTGAAGTAAAGTCGTCGGATGTTATCAAATTCATCAAACACCACGTGCTTTACCGCTTCGGAGTGCCCAGAAGGATCATTCATGATAATGGGCCTCAGTTTGTGAGCCAAGTATATTCTAGATTTTACAACAAGTACAGGATCGAGGATATAGTGTCATCGCCATATTAACCTGCAGCTAATGGTCTAGCAGAAGCCTTCAATAAGACCATTGTAAAACTTCTTAAAAAGTTTGTTTCATCCAATCAAAGGGACTGGGATGAGAAGCTCGGAGAATGCCTGTGGCCGTATCGTACCAAGATTCGAACCCCCACTAATGCCACGCCCTTCTCTTTGGTGTATGGGTCAGAAGCAGTTTTACTTTTGGAAATTCAAATCCCGTCATTACAAGTTGCATTGATAACTAGAATGACGCGAGAAGAAAGACACCAACAAAGGCTCCAAGAATTAGAAACTTTGGATGATAAGCGCTAAGAAGCTCAACAGAATATCGAGCTATACCAAGCAAGGATCTCCAGAACCTTTAACAAAAAGGCTAAGCAAAGAACTTTCAAGAAAGGTGATCTGGTCTTGTCAGTCAGAAGACCGATCATAACTAGTCAGAAGCATAGAGGAAAGTTCCAGCAGAAGTGGGAGGGACCCTTTGTCATTGATACGATCTACTCCAACAGCGCGTATCGGTTAACAAAGCCCTGTCGACTCAATAGGTCAGCATTCCGACGTCGTAGAAAGGCCTTATCCGAGTCCGACGCGTCGGCAGTGCAAGCTCGGACGGAGACAGAGAACAAGAGAAGGAGAGGCCTCGCCGCGTCTTCGACATATTCGATGCTGAATTCACTTGATAAAAGATCACTCCATGCGAAGCTGGAATGGTGACAAAATCATGACGCCGATCAATGGCAAGTTCTTGAAGAAATATTATTCTTAGCAAAAATTGCGGAACACCAGTTGCAACCTGACCTGGGTAGTTCGACACAAACCATGAGTCAAGGTTTGCCTGTAATCGGGAGTTCATTAATAAAGATTTATGGTTCCGGGTTGAAAATCTTTAAAGCCGCAAACCAGATTTCTTTTTATTTGCCAAGTTAAAAATTACCTCTGGCGAATCAGATTTTCCTTTTTCCAAAATTGCCAAGTTAAAAATTATCTCTGGCGAATCATATTTTCTTTTTTTTTACCAAAATTTGCCAAGTTAAAAATTATCTTTGGCGAATCAGATTTTTCTTTTTCCAAAATTGCCAAGTTAAAAATTACCTCTGGCGAATCAGATTTTCTTTTTTTCCAAAATTTGCCAAGTTAAAAATTACCTCTGGTGAATCAGATTTTTCTTTTTCCAAAACTTGCCAAGTTAAAATTTACATCTGGCGAACCAAATTTTCCTTTTTTCAAAATTTGCCAAGTTAAAATTTACCTCTGGCGAATCAGATTTTCCTTTTTCCAAAAATTTCCCAAATTAAAAATTACCTCTGGCGAATCAAATTTTTCTTTTTCCAAAAATTACCAAGTTAAAAATTACCTCTGGCGAATCAGATTTTCCTTTTTCCAAAATTGCCAAGTTAAATATTACCTCTGGCGAACCAGATGTCCTGGACGGATATTTATCAACCACCAGAAACGCCCCGAGGATAGGGTAGTGAATTTATCAACGCCAGCAGTATCCATAAATTCTTTCCCGTATCCAGCATTTGGGAAGTATGGGAAAGATCTGAACAACTCAAAAGTTGAAAAAAGATGAAGGGTTTTGCGGATCACGGCCATGTAGCCTCCTTTCCATTGCGACCTCTCGTAGTGCTGCACTTTGGGAGCACTTAAGTCAATTTGCGAGTCTGCAGGACTCATCAAAGTGGGGCAATGTAGAACCAGCTAGGCCATCAAACAAGTATAAGGAAGTTCTACACGTAGATTAGAAGTCTTAATAACAGGGTCTCCTTTCTTCCTCTACTCCTTCACATTGCAGAATTTGTCAGATATTCTTCTCAATCCGCTCTGGATACTGCATACCATGGCAGGCAACAAACTGAGTCGCCTACCCAATGCCAGTAAAATAGCTGGGTATACAGCCCCAATGGGTATGTTTTCCTGCGAAGGAATAACACACTTTTTCAGCCAGACCAGCAAATAACCCGCCAAGAAGGCAGGGTCAGATAAGGGTTGAAGGGCCTGATAATGAAAACTCTCAAAGGACGTTCCAGATTTGAAAACGTCCTCGTCAGATTCTGCAAAATAAGTATCTGTCTCGAAACTTACAATTCTTCTCTCAACCTCCTTTTCAGAAACTGAAGGAAGGCGAATAAAGTTCGGATTACTCCTAGAAAAATTAGGCAGAAGATATTGTAGCCATTTCTTTGGCTTCAAATGTGTGGGTGCAAATATAATAATGGCAGAGCAATTCCCAGTAAATATCATAAGGTAAAGGGTCCTGAGTCTTCAATAGATAAAGTTCTTCCCCAGTAGGGACGTACTCTTCATACGGGACGTCTCCCACAGGCAAGCCCGAGACTTCATACATCTCGTGGAGGGCGAAACCCAATTCGCCTCGAGGGCAAAAGATTGTACAAATATCAGGATTATACAATTCCAATAAAGCAAAGAAATAGAATCTGCTGGCGAGAATGCCATGCTGAACTGCTCTGATGGCGCGATACAGCCCCGCATGATGAAGCTGATCTCCAAACGATCGCAGAAAAAAGTCGGTCAAAACAGCCCACGTTCCTTTCAAAGAACAGTGAACCCATCCATGGGGACAAAAATTCTGAACAGGAAACTCTCCTTGTGTATTAGTAAATCGATGCAAGAAATTCTGTGCGATTATGAGAACCTCGCCTATAGGGAGGTCACGATTAAGTAATCCCGGAAGCAATCCACGAAAGCTCTTCCCAGTGCTACGAGGAAAAGCACCTTGAGTATTGAAACCCCCCAATAAGATGCTGTCTTGCGGCCTGTTTATGTGCCAATCTATTCGTCTGGGCACGGAAAGGGATTGAAAAAACAAGAACGGGTAAGGCCTCTCCATATTGGGGAGAAACAAGTAGCGACCTTTAAACTGACGAAGCCACTTGTAATCTCCATCTTCCAAACCGCTGTTGGGCATTGGAATATGGTCCAAAACAAAAGGACGGGTTTGAGCAACGGAGACCGATCATCTCCTTCGAAAGGTACATTGGTCATCAGCTCTCGCAATGTTGAGCGAGAAGGATGGAGAATTTTGTCTTCTCTCTCCTGGTTATCTGAGGCTGTATAAGGGGGAAAGACATGACCAAATTTGAACTTTTTCTTCCTATCATAGCCTTCCGAATATCCAAAATAATGATCATTTGACCAAGGATTCAAGGCATAATTGACTACAAAAGACATTCAGATTCAGAGATAAAAAAAATGAGAAAAGGGACTGCCTTTCGAATTTTTTTTACCTCCGATCAAGGGTTCCTGCCGAACCACTAACGAACTAGAGATTACTTAAGGATCTTGACGACCACTGGCAGCAGCGGAGGAAGAAGAAACTTTCTTCGGCATCTTTTGCAGATTAAAGAAAATCTTTTTGCACAGAAAATCGAAAGCTGTAGAAGATTGAAGATGAGAGGTCTGAGGCGCCCTAATGAGAATAGCCTCTCTCATAAAATGGAGGTTATATAGCGGATGATTTAAGGCCGAGATCTCTGGACAGACGTGATATCTAGCCCGAAACTTGTGGGTACCTTTTCATTTAATACGGCTCAGAGAACGTCTCAATTCTTACGCCGTAAAAAAGCAACCGCCTTCCGGCTTTCCTGCGACTAAAAAAAGTGAAAGCTTGCGCCCCTAATACAGAGTCTCGATCCTTCAGAAATTCTAGTTCGCGACCCTAATACAGAGTTGTTTTCTTCTCCAAAGCGAAAGTTCGCGACCCTAACACAGAGTCATTTTCTACTCTAAAATGAAGGCTCGCGCCCCTAATACAGAGACGTATCCCTTCCGAAGACAGTTCGCGACCCTAACACAGAGTCGTCTTCTACTCCAAAATGAAGGCTCGCGCCCCTATTACAGAGACGTGTCCCTTCCAAAGCAAAAAGTTTGCGACTCTAACACAGAGTCGTCTTCTTCTTCGCAATACAAATCAGCGATCCTAACACAGAATCGTATGATCCAAAAAATTATCAATAAATGAGGCGCTAACACAGAGTCACATTTTTCTTCAGAAGCAGCAGTGGCGCTAATACAGAGTCACAGATTTCTGCAAATGCAATGGAGATTCTAATACAGAATATTATATCCAAAGTATTCCAAAACTCCTCAAGAAATCATGAGAGTTTTTGAAAACTTTGGAAGGGGTTTTGTCGGCGAAAAATTCTGGAAAGCAAAGCAGATCCGCGGATTTAAAGTTAGAAGTCCGCAACTCAGCAGATCTGCGAGCCTGAAGATTGAGGTTCGCGAATCTAAAATTGAGATTCGTGACACTACCCAAAGCTTTCAGGTAGGAGTTTAATACAAAGTCACTCGACCCGAACAGAAGAATTACCACCTCGGATTGTGGGCTAACTGCCAAACGAATGCAGCGGCGTCACTTTGATCGTGGGAATAACCGCCTAACGATTATGGCGGCACTTCTCGAGTAGTAGGAGCTAACGGTCGAGTAAATATGGCGGGACATTACTCCAAGCCCCCTATAAAAGGCGAGAGAACGAAAGAGACAGAGGCACACAAAGATGGACGTCTTCTCCCAGAAATTACCTCTTGTGATTAAGAGTAAAGAGCCAATTTCCTTTCCTTTAGCCAACTGAGAGAGATTGTACGGAGTGTCAACGGAGAGCAGGATCGTCCTCCATAGCTACTTAGAAACCCAGTTTTAAACAAAGAGGAAAAGCTATCTTCCTCATCTTCTGTAAATGGGAAACCATTAGATTGTAATTCTTTATTGAAAGATTGTCAGTAAAGAGAGAGAATACAATTTTTATGGGGAACACCTTTAAGCTAAAAGGGTCAACAAATATCTGCTGAGGGGTCCGAGTGGAAACTTATGGTTATATGCGGTACGAATAATCATCTTGCAGCAGAATATCTTGAAGGACACTCATATACAGGAAGACTATCCCAAAGCAAGACTTCTATTGTAATGGAGTTGTCGAAATGTCATGTACGACCAAAAGATATCATGATATCTTTGAAGATGAAGGATCCGAAGAATGCGTCAACAATGAAGACAATTTATAATGCACGACACAAATTTCGGGTTAATGAACAGGGGGTAGAACGCAAATGCAACACTTGCTATTTAAAATTTCAGAGTGCAAGTACATTGAGTGGCATCGCAGCAATACCAAACAGAAGTAGTAACTGACCTTTTTTGGGCTCATCCGGTTAGTGTGGAGCTTCTACGTGCATTTCCAGGAGTTATCATTCTAGATTGTACATATAAAACAAACAGGTACAAATACCCGTTACTTGAGATAGTTGGCGTAATATCGACGAATATGTCATTCTGTGTTGCTTTCGCTTTTCTTGAAAGAGAATGGGAAACAAACTATGTGTGGGCACTTGATAAGTTACTTGGACTATTTATCAATGAAATTTATTCAAGTGTGATAGTAACGGATAGAGATCTAGAGCTAGTAAATGTTGTTCAATCCATATTTCCAACAAGTCGGCATTTACTATGTAGATAGCATATCAATCGTAATGTCTTGGCTAATTGCAAAAATTATTTGGAACAGAAGACTGAATGGGAGAAATTTTTCTCACTTTAGAAGTTGATAATGTTATATAAAACTATTAAGTAGTACGATTCAAGTCGGAATTTACTCATGAATGAATTCTGAGTATACCCAGATGCAGTTGAATATGTAACAAAGACTTGGTTAGATCCATATAAAGATAAATTTGTTGCTTACTGGACAAATACGTGTCTTCACAAGGATAATGTAACAACTAATCGAGTGGAGAGTATCTATGCAAAATTGAAGCGACAACTATGAACAAGTTAAGACAACTTCGAAAACTGCTGGAGCAACATTCACTCTTTACTTGAATTGCAACATACTGAGTTTAAGGCATCTTTTGAAAAAAGCCTTACAATGTTTAATCGAAATTTCATGTTGCCAGATTTTAGAGAACTCCGGGGCGTAATATCTATACATGCATTAAGTTTGATTTTGAATCAATTACGAAGAGTGGCTAGTATCGGAGTGGATCCAGTTGAATGCGGTTGCATAATTCGGCAAATGCATAATTTGCCATGCGCCCATGAAATTTCAATGTACCAAAGAGATAATTGAGCAATCCCATTGGATTGCATTGACCTTCATTGGCAAAAACTTGACATGCTTCCAGTTAAAGTGTCGACTGTTGAATGTTTAAATTACCAAAAAGATGTGGAGGCATTTATTTTTAACTTGCTTAAATGTGATAACTTGCTTAAATGTGATAACGAGGAACGAGCTCGAAGGTTAAAGAAGTTGAACGAAATATCAAATTCCACAAGTTCTTCACTTGCTGATCCTGTTCCAAAGGTGACACCACAAGTTGCACGCTGGAAAAGGAAGCGCGACTACTCAACAAAACGGAATTCTTGTGCTTTTGAGTTAATTGCTTCTAAAACTGACAGTCATTCTCCTCTGATGAAAGCAGTGCTCGTCCAAAGGAAATGTTGGCCGATGAAACTAATGCCAAAGCGGAAGCCTACACAGAGTTTATGTGCAGTATTATATCTCTGCTTGCTTCATATTTTTTTAACTTTTAAATTTTGTTACTATACAGGAATCCACTTCGGGTGAACCAACATCAGTGGAACCTTCGGTAGCCGAACTTCCTCTCCTTTTAGAGTCTGAGCCCATATTTCAGTCAAAGACCAAATTTCGGTATGAAGATTCACTAACTAATTTCTTCCTTTCCTATATCAATAATGTTGGTGAGGTTAAGTCTGACAGAAATTGTGAGTTTAGAGTCATCGCAGATAGCCTTGGCTTCGGGGAGGATCAGTGGGGTCAAATTCGTAGGGACTTGCTAACCAAGCTAGACGAAAATGAGCTACCCTACATTACTTTATTTGGAAGTGTCGATTGGTGTGTTGAGCTCCGAGAGACAATAAACTATTTTAGAGAATTACCAAGTTTCGACCACTGGATGACTTTACCCGACATGGATCATTTGATAGCGTCGAGATTTAATTTAGTGTTATTCTTTATTTCCAATGCCCAATGCCTAACTTTCCTATCGCTAAGATCACCGCCTTCCGCCTCAATTCTCCATATAAAGGAAGTGACCATGGCTTTTGTTGGAGGATGTCATTTTGTTCCGGTAAATTTGTATCCTATATAATTTACTTTTCCTTCATCTCCAATATTTGAATACAAATACAGATCCATAATGCAACTTTCAATCATGCAAGTTAAACTAAAGCCAGGACATCCTGTTCCCAATATTGCGCTTAATTGGCAGCGTCATCGTGACCCGGTGGCAACTGGATAGGAAGATTTTTATATGGAGCGAATTGAACAATTCAAGAAATTTGTGCCACCGACTGTAGCAACACAAGATATCATTGAATTGTAATCAATGATCTGATGGATGACCTCATTATGTGCATATCTTTTTGTCGAACTAGTTATCACTTGTACATATATGAAATGAAAAGCCGTTGTTGTTATCACTTGTGCATATCACTTGTACATCACTTGTGCATATCACTTGTACATAAATGAAGTTGTACTCAAAGAACATATCATATATATCAAGTTGTAGTTGCCATTGTTTTTAAACGAGTCTCAAATTCAAAATGAAGTTGTCGTTGTTCTTTGTGTTTGAAACTATGAATGATTTGTTGATATTGTGTATTTTGATACCAAATTGGGGGTAATCACTTGTGCATATCACTTGTGCATATCACTTGTACATATCACTTGTGCATATCACTTGCATATATGTAATCAAAGATACCATGGCTTTCGTTTGAGGATACCAAACTTTTATTTTGAAGTTTGTTCGTCGCAAAAGTTCTTTCACTTCCTCCCATTGAATACATCTTAGATTACAACGGAAGTGAACAAGATATAAAAAGAGAACAAACGAGAGGATTTTATATTTCAATCTCTCTCTTTACAATATTGTGGGATCTGTGGCGATGGGATCTGTCAAGCAGTTCTTTTTGACGATCGGTACGTTGAAATCTTCTCTTTTAAAGATATCGGCTGAATATAGACGATCTTCTCTGGTTTGATTTGTTCAAGACTCTTTCGCGTAACTCGAACTTCTCAAGAACTCCAGAAAGAAGATGGTGACTTTCTCTGATCTTCACGAACTCAAGGCTCTGTGCGTAACTTGAATTCTCCAAGATTTCAGAAGATGATCAGCAAAGGCTTCAAGGCTCTCTCGCGTACTTGAATTACCAAAGGATCGATAAGAGACTTCCGATGCCAAAAAAGAAGACCCCTAGGGTTTCACCAGGAAGGTATTTATAGCCCCAGGTTAATGTAAGAGTTTCTATCTAAATAGAACTCGCATTCATCAAGGATTCCAATCAAATATCTTAGTTTTGATGGAATTCTGATTAGACTTGATTCGGGTATTTGGATAAGCCTAGAATCATAATCTCAATCAATTTGAGATTCTGGTTATCCGCTTACGCGGAGCTTGCATCAAAACGCGACGCTAAATAACCAAAACGCGGAGCTATTGATCATCTCCGCGTTTTACTCAAACGCGAGGCTAATACAAGCCAAACTGCGGAATCAACGCGGAGCTATTAAACATCTCCGCGTTTTATTCAAACGCAGGGTTAATGTAACCAAACGCGGGGCTATTGAATTAGCTCCGCGTTCTGTTGTGAAAAATCCTTTTAACTTAGAAATTTTCACTGCCAACAGAACCCCCTCTAAAGTTTTCAAAATGGCTTAGACTTTAGCAGATTTTAAAATACTTTGGATATCTAAACTGAAACGCGGAGTTAGAATACCAAGTCTATCTCGCGTTATGCTCACTTACTCGGAGCTAATCAGCTTCACTTCGTCTTCAGTGAAATGAGTAATTATGTCATTAATTACCCTGAGTTTCCACGCCGAATACCAAGCGACGGAAATTCTGTTTAAATAGAGCTCCCGGCTCATCTTCTTCTTCATCTCATC
Organism: Dracaena cambodiana; assembly: GCA_036321105.1. Taxonomy (NCBI): domain Eukaryota; kingdom Viridiplantae; phylum Streptophyta; class Magnoliopsida; order Asparagales; family Asparagaceae; genus Dracaena; species Dracaena cambodiana. Next base: position 3,120,844 of record JAYEPQ010000016.1, on the reverse strand, counting down.
CGAAGAATTTCTGAGAACTCGAGTGACTCACGAATGATCTTCAACTGATCTTCGTTCAATTCTCCATAGATTTTCATCATTAGGATGTCTCTCCAGAGGAGTTTGGCTTTTCACAAGTTGGCCGCCGTTGATGGCAACAGCCGTGAAGGTAGACGCGACGGCGAACCAGTCTATGCAGCGTCTTCAGAAGGTAAAAACCTCATCTTCTGGTTTTCTAAGAACCATTCTGAGATATTTTGGCTTGGTTTATTCTGGACGATTGCTTATCTTGTCGGCGAGATCGCCGTTTTATTGTGTCGCCCCTGCGCTTGAAACGCGGGGTTTTACTAGTAGTCCCAATGAATCCACGAGGCTATCTTTGATTAGCAGTCGCGATGAATTGCGAGGCTATCCTTGATTAGAAGTCGCTATGAATTGCGAGGCTATCCTTGATTAGCAGTCGCTATGAATTGCGAGTTAGCAGTCGCTATGAATTGCGAGGCTATCTTTGATTAGCAGTCGCTATGAATTGCGAGGCTATCTTTGATTAGCAGTCGCTATGAATTGCGAGGCTATCTTTGATTAGCAGTCGCTATGAATTTGAAAGAGAAGGAAAGAGCGGAAAGAAATCTTGTCCCCCTTTACGTGAAGTTATCGCATCATCCTCTGCGTTTAAAGCGCGAGGCTATTTCTTCAACTGTGCGCGGAGTTAGCTTAGCTTCGCGTTTCACTCTTTTGGAAACTCTGTTCCTTTTGCAGTAAGTTCAATCCTTTCTGAAGAGGAATGTATGTGGGTCCATCGATCTTCATCAGCAAAAGTAACTCTAAGGAAGTCAGAAGCATATGCTTTACAACATAGTTGCAAGTTTCAAGCTCTGGCTCCGAGAGATAAACTCCTGAAGGGGCTATAAATAAGGAGCTGCAGCACTTGCGGTGCAGAATTGCAGCACTTGGAGTTCAGAATTGCGCTTCAGTACAGCACTTTCCTTTCCTCTCGTGCTTCATTTCGGATGACAGATCCTAATTGACATTTGCAGAGGAGAACTTTTGCATGTGAACCAGGGAACTGAGCTTCAACACCCCGTAGAGAAATCTTGAATTTCTTTTGCATGTGAACCAGAGAACTGAGCTTCAACACCCCGTAGAGAAATCTTGCTGTTTGGTTATTGACAAGTTGATCATGTAAAAGCTTTTGGGAGAGCTATAACTCCTTCTTTGTAATATCTTCTTTTATGAATAAAGAAAAATTATTTTCCTCTCTATCTGTTGGCTTTACTAATTTTGCTTGCTCAACAAACAGATGGTTAATAATTTTGGTAAAATAGTCTAAGGCACTTCTGCGTGACTTAGATTGATAATACCCAAATGATCGAATAATGATCATTTTTAACTTAGATGGAAGCGCCTAATTGCACTCGTCAAAAATCTAAGTTTTTCCATGAAAACGCGAAGCTAAGGCACAGGCTATCCTCGCGTTTTATATAGTTGCGCGGAGTTAAACAACTTCTCATTTCCATAGTCGCGCGAGGCTAATTACTTCGCGTGTTGGAGAGTAACTGACCAGTCACTTTCTCCGAGATTCGCACCGAATTCCAAGAGGCGGTTTCTTTCATTTAAAAGAAATCCCTATTTGAGAATTTTCCAGAAATTTAGATATTCAGGCGATCAGAGTTCAGGCGACCCGATCTTCTTCCGACCGAGTTTCTCCAAATTTTCAGTCGATTTTTCTCAGCAATGGCACCCAAGACTCGTGCTACTTCTCGAGCGGCGCCATCTTCGGCGACTGGCGCAAGCAGTGGTGGCGGCGGCCAAGGCAGCGACGCGCCAGCCCATATTTCGTCTATCGGGGGTAAGAATCCTTCCATCGAGACTCTCTAGAATATTTCTAGAGTGATTTGGCTTAAATTTAACTGATCAATCAACTCTTTTACCGGCGAGATCGCCATACTCCTGCCGTAAGGCTTGGAAAAGAAAAAAAGTCTCTGACTTTTTTCTTACGTGCAGTTATCGCGTCATCCTCGCGTTTTGAAGTGCGAGGCTATTTTGAGTAGCAGTCACGCTGAAAACGCGAGGCTATTTCAAGTAGCAGTCGCGCTAAAAACGCGAGGCTATTTCAAGTAGCAGTCGCGCTAAAAACGCGAGGCTATTTCAAGTAGCAGTCGCGCTAAAAAATGCGAGGCTATTTCAAGTAGAAGTCACGCTTAAAACGCGAGGCTATTTCTGCGCGGTCTAATCTTTAGCTTCGCGCGGCGCTATTCTTAACTTCGCGCGTTCTAATTTTTAGCTTCGCGCGTCCATACTTAGAGAAATTTTCTGCCCTAGAGAAACTTTTCTCATTCTGCTTTCTTTTTGCAGTAGGATATTCGATGGAATCTCTTCCCCACAAGAACTACTTCGGCTTTGCTGGGGGTTCTGATCCCTCGGGCCAATTCCGTTTCACTACCATCTTGCCCTCATACAAGCCAGACCCGAAGGAACGCAAGGAGAAGCTGATCAAGTACCACCCCACTACTGCGCGAGAAATCATAACTGACGCTGCTTTTGAAGATGTGAATAGAAAGGCGATGGAGAAACCCGCCTTCTTCTTTGGAGACCAGATGGATCAATCAGATGAGATCCTTTCTGAAGGGGAACGTGTTTGGCTATATAACTCAGGCGAAATGCTGATGTTTCTGCCTAGAATAGATCGTAGCTATCCTCTGGTCTATCTTCAGAGGCTAGCGACGCCTCGAGAATTAAAATGGGGACTGACTCAAGAGCAAGATGGCATCCATGCCATATATTGGGAGATGATATGCCATTATCATATTTGCGCTGATTTGACGGGTGCGCGTAATCACGGTATTGGCCACAAGAAGTGAGCTGAATATCTCTTTGCCAACTTAAATTCTAAGGATAGCTCGGCCATTATCCATGGTCATCCACCCATATATGGCTCAGAGATTGATCACCGTATTGCTAAGGACCGCCATCTATTATATTATACTACTGAATCCAATGAGAACGGATACGGTCCTGGTACTTCATTTAAGAGCTATCACTATCAAGCCCAGTTTTCGATCTCCAACAGAGGTCTCATTGCCGGATTTTTGATGTTGTGGTTGAAGAGATGCGTCGTGCCGTTATTACCCAAGGAAGCGATTGCAGTGACCGTAATATATCCAGCGGTTCTTCTTACATACGGCCGACCCCTTGGACTCCTTCCCGCCATGGTATGCAATTTGCAATATGGACTGAGAGTGCTCTGTCGTGATTTCCTCCCCACTATTAAAGTCAAGGGGAAAGGAAAGGGCAAGTCGAAGGAGACTGCCCAGCCGAAAACTCCAAACCCTAGGGTGGAGATGCCCTACACCTATTTGATGGCGTGGCTCGTCTTGCACTGTCCCTCCTTAATGAGTGCACCACAGCGTCGTTCGGGCGAAAAGTGCTTCCTTATAGAACTGTATGAACGTTCTTCATGGAGGCAGAATTATATGTCTCAGATTCGGAAGACTCTTCGTAGCTTTCAGAATTACGAGATCTTCCGGTGTTTTCCTGACTTTCCCGGCGGAGGATATGGGACAAGAGTGAAAGATGTCGTGGGAGCAGATAAGTTCACTACTTTATCTGCAGGAGCGTTCTGGTGGTTTCTCAACATCCGTCCCGGACACTTGGTGTATCGTCAAGATCTCCAGTGTCAGATTGAGCCATATACTCCGAGTCACTTTGCTCGCCAGTTTGGATATTCTCAACTTTATGTGGGCAATCCAAATAAAGATCTCGCTTACGAGGGGAATTTATACGAAGGAGCTTGTGGCTGGTTCCATTTTGCAGCTGGCGGGACCGAGGCTGAATTCTCCTTGCCCCAGAAGGTGCCAGAATTGGCCATGACCCTCAGCTCCTGCAATTGGTTCAACATTGCGAATGCTGACGTGCCCGACTTCTCTCTCAATCGCAGTTGTTGCAAAGAGATTGAAGCCCTCTATATTAGCCGCTAGGGTGCTTCTAGGGTAAGGATAAAAGGAATGGAAGAATTCCTTGGCGCTGCAGCTGAGCCTTCGGATGTCAGCGAATCAGACGATGATGCCGGTGACGATGACGACAATACTGGTGCTGGTGGAGTTCCTCAGCCTGTTGTCAGTCGTTCCCTGAGTCCAACTCTCAAACGTCGCGGCACTTTAAAGAAAAGGCCGGGTAAGAAGCAAAAACTGGCACAGGAAACTTTGATAGCCCCCAAGAAGTGGCTATCAAATTTGCTTCCGACTTGTTGGCTTCAGCTGTACCCCCAGCGTTGGCAAGGGAGGATGAACCTGCTAAAACTCCAAGTGTTGCTGAGGTTTCGGCTCCTTCGGTCGTAGAGCCTGTGGCAGAACCCGGGGCGCAACTAACGGGTAGCGAGACGGGTACATTGCTGGAAACGACAATGGCTCCCCCTTCAAGTCCGACAACTGGACTTGTATCGCCTGGTATGGCCTTTAGCATTTTATCTTTTGCCCGTTATTATTTTAACGTAACACTGCTTTTCTGGTCTTCTGAAACGCAGGTGATCAACTTCTCTCGCCAATGCACTCGACTACCCAAGTAGAGTCTGACGATCGAATGGACCATTCTGGCTCTGTTGGTGGTGTGGGTAGCTCTGTTGGTGAGTTTGCGGCTGATTATTCCACACCGGCTCCTGCCTCTGTTTCCTCTTCAATTTCCCCAATTGACGAATTGGGAAGTGACGAAAGAACAAAAGTCATTATCGCAGCTGCTGCTAAGGAGGCCACACCGTCTCCTAGTATGCCATCTCCAACACCAGTTTGCTCCACTGAGACATTTTCCATAGTCGTTGGCGTGCCTTCTCAGTCAGCGATTTTAACGTCGTCTGTTGTCGTGGCTGCTGAGATACCTGCAACTCTTCCGACTTCAAGCCTTCCAGCAGGGGAGGAGAATAATTTGAAATTCTCGTTCGAAGATGCTTCTCCTACCGGAGGAGCATCAGGCGAAGTGATCCCATCTTCTCTTCCTGTTGGTAGGGGTACCCAAGTGATCTGTACTGACGGTACTTCGTCTGGGGTCTCCAGCTCTTCCAGATCTGTACTGGCTCTACTGGTCCCCCATATTATGAATTTAATGCAGGGACGGGCTTCTTCTTTTCCAATTCCAGCAACTACTGCTCCCTTGCTCACGACACCTCTTTTGGCATTACCTACTTTGCCTACCGACACTGCAAATCCTCTTGAAAGACTTTTTGGCTTCACTGTCGAGGATTTTATGCATTTGTTAAGAAGATGTGTCGAGATGGTTCTTGCTGGCCATGATTTCTTCAACTTCGCACGTCTACTGTTACTCCGCTATTTAGGAAATATCAAAGAATTCGGTGGACAAGATCGAGCAGCTCCATACCTGGCCCGCCTTACAGCCTTAGAAGAGCAGGTGACCACGCTACACACACTCCGTCAGGCAGATGTGGAGGCGATCACTGAGATAGAGCTGGCGCGGCTTCGAGCAGAATCCTTATCTCGAAGAAATATTTTAAGGCAGCAGGAGGAGAGATGGTCTCAGGAGCTGACAGAGCTACAGGCCAGTCGGGAATCCGTTATTGGCGACCTGCAGAGGGTAAACTTTGGAATTGAGGAAAGTCAGGCGGCCATCTCTAAAGCCCAGGAGACGATTGCAAGAGCTCGGGCCACCTTGATAGAAAATGAACTCCGATTAGGAGAATCTGTCAAGAAGCGGGAGATGTTGCTTGTCCAGCAGGAGCAGATTCAGCAGGAAGATATGGCCAGGAATCGTGCCATAGAAGAATCTCGTCAGCAACAACTTACAATAAGTGATGATGAGTTGCGTAGGCAAGCTCAGCAAACCGTGGAGGCTTCTCATCGTAGAAATTTGGACGAGACAATAAACCAATTGAGACTTCTGGGAGGCCAATAGTTTCATCTCTCTTTACGCTTTTATCTTCTTTGTAATAAGAACTTCGTAAACAGGAGAGAGATAACCTTACGATATTTCTTTGAAATTCTTTTTGTATCTTCACCTTTTTAATAAAGATGATTCTTTTGACTCTTTTATTTGCCGGCTTCAAAACAGATTTGCTTGCCCAACAAATAACCTGTCGTCAAAACGATTTATCTCGGTACCGTTTATGCTCAATTTCTCGAGCCGAAGTAACAATTAAAGTTTAATATGGGATTTTTAGCAAACCCCCAGCTATTAACGGATTTGATTAGCCTTTACCAACTACCGTTTGAGTTGGGCTAGCCATGTTATTCCCCTCAACATGGTGAGTTGTCGAGGACTACGTTTGGGCTTAAATGCCAAACTTTTCCTCTTCCCTTTACTTTATCGGTATTGGGCGATTCATACTTTCACCCCAGCATGATGGGTTGGCGAGAAACTTGTTCTCTTCCCATTGCCTAGTTGGCGTTGGGCAATTCATACTTTTTCCCCAGTATGATGGGTTGGCGAGAAACTCGTTCTCTTCCCATTGCCTAGTTGGCATTGGGCAATTCATATTTTGACCCCAGTATGATGGGTTGGCGAGAAACTTGTTCTCTTCTCATTGCCTAGTTGGCATTGGGCAATTCATACTTTTACCCCAGTATGATGGGTTGGCGAGAAACTTTGTTCTCTTCCCATTGCCTAGTTGGCATTGGGCAATTCATACTTTTACCCCAGCATGATGGGTTGGCGAGAAACTTATTCTCTTCCCATTGCCTAGTTGGCATTGGGTAATTCATACTTTTACCCAGTATGATGGGTTGGCGAGAAACTTTGTTCTCTTCCCATTGCCTAGTTGGCGTTGGGCAATTCATACTTTTACCCCAGCATGATGGGTTGGCGAGAAACTTGTTCTCTTCCCATTGCCTAGTTGGCATTGGGCAATTCATACTTTTACCCCAGTATGATGGGTTGGCGAGAAACTTGTTCTCTTCCCATTGCCTACTTGGCGTTGGGCAATTCATACTTTTTTAGGTCAGAGGCGCTTAATTACACATGCCTAAAAGAAGATTGGGGGCTGTTCAAACTTGAGAACTAAGCACACCAGGTTTGGGTCAGAGGCGCCAAACTGCGCATACCCAAGAAAAGACTGATGGTGGTTCAAACTTGAGAACCAAACTGGAGGCGGTTCAAGGCTCTCTCGCGTAACTTGAACTGGGTACTCCAAACACACCAGGGTTTAGGTCAGAGGCGCCAAACTGCGCATGCCTAATAAAAAAGACTGGAGGTGGTTCAAACTTGAGAACCAAACACACCAGGTTTTAGGTCAGAGGCGCCAAACTGCGCATGCCTAATAAAAAAGACTGGAGGTGGTTCAAACTTGAGAACCAAACACACCAGGTTTAGATCAGAGGCGCCAAACTGCGCATGCCTAATAAAAAGGACTGGAGGTGGTTCAAACTTGAGAACCAAACGCACCAGGTTTAGGTCAGAGGCGCCAAACTGCGCATGCCTAATAAAAAGGACTGGAGGTGGTTCAAACTTGAGAACCAAACGCACCAGGTTTAGGTCAGAGGCGCCAAACTGCGCATGCCTAAGAAAAGAGACTGGAGGTGGTTCAAACTTGAGAACCAAATGCACCAGGGTTTAGGTCAGAGGTGCCAAACTGCGCATGCCTAATAAAAAAGACTGGAGGTGGTTCAAACTTGAGAACCAAACACACCAGGTTTAGGTCAGAGGCGCCAAACTGCGCATGCCTAATAAAAAGGACTGGAGGTGGTTCAAACTTGAGAATCAAACACACCAGGTTTAGGTCAGAGGCGCCAAACTGCGCATGCCTAAGAAAAAGAGAAGATGCGTATCTCCAGGGGTACTAAGAATAGTATTTCTTCAGAAATTTGCCATTGATCGGCATCATCATCCTGTCGCCATCTTGATTCATTAAGCGATAGGCTCCACTGGAGTATACTGTCTCCACAACAAACGGTCCTTCCCACTTGGGTTCAAACTTACCCTTAGTCTTGTGGGTTAGCACCATTGGCCTTTTGACAGCCATAACCAAGTCTCCTTACTTAAAGGTCCTTGGTTTGACGTTCTTATTGAACGTTTGAGATATTCGGGCTTGATACAACTCAATTTGTTGTTGAGCCCTGAGACGTTTTTCATCTAACGCCTCTAGTTCTTGCAATCTTTACTGATGGCGTTCTTCTGTCGTCATCTTTATGGCTAAAGCCACTCTTAATGATGGTATCTGGATTTCAAGAGGCAGAACAGCCTCACTTCCATAAACCAAAGAGAACGGGGTAGGTTTAGTCGGGGTGCGAACGGTGGTGCGATAAGCCCACAGGCATTCTCCTAACTTTTCATCCCAATCTCGTTTATTGGAAGAGACGAACTTCCGAAGGAGTTTAATAATCGTCTTGTTGAAGGCTTCAGCTAACCCATTAGCCGCAGGGTTATATAGTGTAGAAGCGATATCTTTGATTCTGAACTTGTTGCAGAATCTGGAGAATCCTTGACTAATGAATTGCGGACCATTATCATGAATAATCCGTCGAGGGACGCCAAATCGGTAAATGACATGATGCTTGATAAACTTGATCACATCTGCCGTTTTCACCTCTTTCATGGGCACGGCTTCAGCCCATTTTGAAAAATAATCGGTTATTGCAAGAATAAACCGATGTCCTCTGGATGACGGGGGAGTTATTGGCCCCACAATATCCATTCCCCAGGCTTCAAATGGCCAGCTTGCGACTGTATTGTGCAAGTATTCTTGGGGTTGATGAATAAAATTGGCATTTATTTGGCATGCATGATATCGTTTAGCGTATGCCATTGCTTCCGTAATCATGCTCGGCCAGTAGTACCCTAGCCTTCTTATACGGTCTCCAAGTTTAGGACCGGGCTGATGAGCTCCACATACTCCATCATGTATTTCTTTTAGCACTTGTTCTGCTTCTGCTTTCGATATGCAGCGTAGCAATAGACCACCTCTTGACTTTCTATACAAAGTCTGAAGTTTATGGTCATAATAAAATCTTTGGGCCTTCCTCTTTATTGAGGTGGCTTCCTTAGGATCTTCTGGTAATATCCCATGCAAAGCATAATCCACAAACGGAAATCGCCAATCACGGGGCTCTAAATTTAAGCCAATCTGGCATATCTCTTCGGCTTGAGATACCACATCTGGGTGGAGGAGTTCTCTACTACCAATGGTGATGCTTTTAGCTTCACCTGGCGGGATTGCCAGTGTTGCGGCTAATGCGGCAAGAGCATCGGCATAAATGTTCTCGTTTCGAGATACGTGATATATGTAGAATTGTTCAAAATATCCTGCTAGCTCAATAGCTAGCTGATGATAGGGGATGAGAGCTTCATGTCTGACTTCATACTCACCTGTCATCTGATTGACAATGAGCTTAGAATCTCCATATGCCTCTAGATGGTTCACCCCCAGTTGCAGAGCTATTTTTAAGCCGATAATAAGCGCATTGTACTCCGCTACATTATTAGTGCACGGTTCTGTTAATGAGTAACCGTTAGGCAATATATGTTTATATGGGGATATTAGCACAACCCCCACTCCAGCAGCAGATCGTCTCGCGGCACCATCAAAGAACATTTTCCAAGGTTGTTCTCCGGTAACTATGTTGACTTCTGATGTCTGCTTTAATTTGGACCAAATTGGATGGTCTACAAGGAAATCAGCGATTGCCTGTCCTTTCATGGCCTTTTGAGGGACAAAATGTATGTCATAGGGCGATAGTAAGAGTGCCCACTTTGCCAATCGGCCATTCAAGGATCCTGGTTTTGTCATCAGAATCTTCAGGGGATTAACCCGTGATATGACATGAATTGTTTGCCCCGAAAGATAGTGTCGCATTTTCTGAACAGCAAACACTAGGGCTAAACATTCTTTTTCAATCGTGGTATACCGCTGTTCGGCCCCAATCATTGTTCTACTTAAATAGTAGAGGGCATGTTCATGACCGTGCTCATTATATTGAGCAAGTAATGCTCCTAAAGTATTATCCATGGCCCTTACATATATAAGGAAGGGCTGCCTAGGGGCTGGTGTCATTAGTACAGGAGGCTTAGTAAGGTACTCCTTGAGGTCATCAAATGCCTGCTGACATGCCTCATCCCATATGAAAGACACTCCCTTCTTCATAAGTTTGGAGAATGGTTGGCATCGTCCAGATAAGTTGGATATGAAGCGCCGAATATAAGCGAGCTTTCCTTGTAATCCCCTTAGTTCCTTAAGATTGCGGGGAGGCGGCATTTCGCTAATCGCTTTTACCTTTTTCGGGTCGAGGAAAATTCCTTTTGAAGTTATTACGAACCCTAGAAACTTCCCGCTGGATACCCCCATGAACGACTTGGTAGGATTCATCTTCAAGTGATGTTTCCGCATAAGATCGAAGACCACTCTTAAATCGTGAAGATGATCTTCTTTGTCTTTGCTTATAACTGCTAAGTCATCCACATAGCACTCCACTGTTCTGCGTAGGTGTTCTTTGAATATGGCGCTCATTGCGCGTTGGTAAGTGGCACCAGCATTCTTTAATCCGAATGGCATCACCGTATAACAGTATACCCCCTGTGGCGTTCTAAAAGCTGTATGCTTTTCATCATCCGGGTGCATCTTGATTTGGTTATAACCTGAGAAGCCATCCATAAAGGACATCCTCTCATAACCGCAAGTATTATCGATCATTACGTCGGTGATGGGGAGTGGAAATTCATCCTTGGGACACGCAGCGTTCAGATCTCGAAAGTCAATGCATATACGGATTTTGCCATTCTTTTTGCGGACTGGCACTATGTTTGCCACCCAGTCTGGGTGTTGTTCTTCACGGATGAACCCGGATTGTATAAGCTTGTTGACCTCAGCAACTATTGCCTCCATCAATTCCGGTCGAAAACGCCTCTGTTACTGTTTAACAGGTTTGACATCTTCTTTTATATTTAACCGGTGCGTGGCAATTTGAGAGTCAAGCCCAGACATATCTTCATAACTCCATGCGAACACATCTATATACTCTTTGATAAGGGATATAAGTTCCTCTTTTTCTAAAGGAGTTAGTGTGTCGCTTATGAAAATGGGTTTCGGATTTTCTTCCGTTCCCATGTTAACCTGTATTAATTTGTCTTCTGTAGGCGGGTCACGCTGTTCAAAGCGGACATCCTAGAGAGTATCCATGTGCTTAGCCCAAGCGTCATCTTGAATGTCAATTGGTTCCTCGTCGCTTTCTGGCGCGGCTGAAACCATATTGATCGTCAAAGATTGAAACCAAGCACCGGTGCTTATATCTGAATCATGATCTGGTAAAGATGTTTCTTCTTTATCCGAAGAACTCTCTTCATCCTTGGATGGCGATGAGGGTGGAGTAGACACATAACCCAACCCCCTGCGGGTCTTCTGATAATAATCAGGGCTCTTTCCTCTCGGTCTAAATGAGGGTATGAGATTCCGCCGCCCTTTTCCAAAGTTTAATCCCGGCTTCTGGGTAAAATTATATCCCATTTTCTCCATCATCTGTCGGGACCTTTGCTCATATAAGTGAAATTGAGGTGATGTTTGTTCATCACTTTCACTACTTTGTCTCTGTCGAGGCGACGTTGCCACTTTGCCGAACATGATCGGCCTTTGGGACTTCTGTCGGGGAGGCACTTCAAAGAAGTGCCCTTGATCCTCGGTTATTTTTAATTGAGAGAGGAGGGAAGACCTGAGGGGCAAATGATATGCCGCCAGAACTTCAAGTTCGGTCAGGCCATCCGCTTCGATGGAGGTACAAGAGGGCTCAGACTCAGTAGCTACAGCATGCTCGTAGACTAACTTTACATTTTCATTAATAACCCATTCACTTTCTATTACATCCACTATATTATCAAGACCTAAGCTAAGATCTAGGTGAGGGTTGATTTCGTAATCACCCTCGTCATCTTCTCCAAGGAGCTCGTACTCAGTGTCGGCTTCATTGCCACTGTCGTCGGGCTTTGGAGACTTGCTAAGACTGTCATTGGAGGCTTCATGTGCTGGCTTGTAGAGTGCAGCATCTGTGAAGTAATTTTCCAACCCTTTGAATGGCTGCTTGTCAGCAATTAGTGTCCGGACCTCTCCTTCCTCATCGCAATATTTCATGCACTGGTGAAGAGTCGATGGAACTATCATATGAGAGTGGATCCAAAGTCGCCCCAATAAAATATTGTAGGAGGTATCAGCATCAATTACGTAGCATGTAACCTCCGTTTTCAAGTCTCCAATTTGACACCGCAATCGGATCTTTCCAAGAGGATGGCTATTATTAGCGTTGAATTCATAGATGGTAGTGTGTGTAGATGTCAAGCGATGAAGGGAAATCCCCAACAGCTGCATCAATCTACTGGGCACGACGCTGAGTGCAGAACTTGGATCAATCTGAATTCGGTCCACTTTTGTGGACCCGACATATCCAGTGAAATATAAAGACCTATTATGCTTTATATTCCTCACCTGCATGTCTTCTGGAGAGAAGATGATTTGTGGGACTTGCCTCCTCACTTGATGACAGTGGGGGCAAGAGTCCCGCTCTTCGATGGCCGGCTCGACAATCTGAGCTAGGAACGACTCAGAGTCTGCCAAGGCCTCTCTTAGAGCTTCACGTGTTGATTTTGATAATCTCAACAATTCGTAAAGCGTCACTCGCGCTGGGATATTAGCCAACTGCGCAATTATGTCAAATTCGAAGGGAGTTTCTTTGGCTCCTTCATCTCTGGTAGGATTCTTCTGGAAACGAAGTCCTTTCTGCTTTGCAGGCTTTGCGAGTTCTGCATAGATATCTTTTGGATCCACTCTAGTGTAGTCCTTAAGATATGTCTTTCCAGATCGAGTACTGGAAGGGCCTGCCCCATCTTGATGGGTGGCCATAGTTTCGGGTTCTTCTTCAGAATCTGTGAAGGCCCCCGAAACTATATATTCTCCCTTTATATCCGCAGAAATGGCATTGACAGCCCGCTTCTTCTCTAGACCTTTTGAAGCAGTCCATTGTTCATCTTTCAATAAGTCGGGGTGAACCCACATAGCTTCCCCCTTTTGGGTTGTTACGGGGACAAGTCCCTCTTGGGCTTTGTTGTGCGGATCAAGATTCTTCGTGACCATCTTACCCTTAGGGATTGGGGTCACTCCTGCGGGAAACTCGTGGGTTCCAACCACTATGCTTGCCATATTGGCAGTGACCTTCTTCTGCTCTTCCTTAAGCGTCAAAACCCCAGCTTCTATTAGTGTTTGGATCATGTTCTTAAGGGAAAAACAATCCCGGGTGGGGTGTCTAACATTCCGGTGATAGAGACAGTAGTTGGGATCTTTTGTCTTACCAACGTCTTCTGGCTTCTTATTCTCCGGAAGTTTTAGCATTCCCTTCTTTTGGAGCAGGTGAAAGAGGACTGGTGTCTGTTCAGCTTTGAAAGTGTAATTCCTTTCTTGCTGCGGTCTAATTTGCCTTGACCCTCGCTGACCTTGAGATTTCGGCTCTGGCGGAGGGCTGGTTTTCTGAGGAGCAGTTTCTGATGACATTACTGCTTTCCCTTTATTCTTGTTGCTGTTGTTTTGGATATATGATTTACTACCCCCAGCACTTCTTGGCCCGCGGGACTCTTCAACTCGGCGAATCAAGTCTTCAGCTTGCTCTCCTTGTTTGAGCAGGTCCCTCCACGTCTTAGACTCTACGGCCCCCATTTTGAGGAGCACATTGGTCTTAAGGTTGTGTCGACAGGTTTCGACTAGAGTTTCCTGGATCATTCCGTGTTTACAATGTACGGACTTCTCCCAGAACCTTTCTATGAAATTTTTAACCGTTTCTTGTTCCCCCTGCCTAGTTGCAAGGAGGGAATGAACCATAATCTCGGTGTCATCCTCGAAGAAACGTGAGAGAAATAATTTCTCAACATCTAACCAGGTATTAATAGTACCTGGGGGCAGTTGCATGAACCAAGTAAAGACAGGCCCTCGCAAAGTACTTGCAAATACTTTGGTCATGATGGGATCATTACCCATTAAGTGTCATGCTTGGGACAAGAAATAATAGATGTGCTGACTGGGCGATCCCTTCCCGTCATAGGGCTCCAACTTGAGCGGCTTATACTTTGGAGGATAGGATACCACATCCCATTCTGCTGGATATGGTCTAGAGACTCCTGACTCCTTCAACTCTTTTTTACGCATCAAGGCTTCGAGTTGATTCTGTAACTTTTCAAGCTTTTCTTCATGCGGATCATGGAAAGAAAATCTATCTTCTTCCTCATGCATCGAGTTGGCTTTCTCCTCCTGTTCTTCTTCATTTGGAGTCTTCTTGCCCTGTTTAGCATTATCTTCAACAACTTTTAAAAGTAACATCTTAAGGTCTTCAATCGTTTTCTGTTGCTCTCGAATCATTCTTTCTTGAGATCACCAGGTTTATCTGCCATGTGCGATGCTGACTTCTGTAGCCGAGACGATATAGAGGATGGGGGCGAGGCTATAGCAGAATTATCGCTGTTCTCGTCGTAAGAACCCCCTGCGAGCTTCTTATAATTTCGGGGCGGGACGGCTCCTGATCTTAGTCGAGTAATACGATGAAGTTCATCATCGCTCGATTCTGAATCATCATCCGTCTCTGCAATTTTCTTCCATTTTCCTACCATGTTGGAAGTTACAGCTCTCCCTTGTTTCAGGAGAGTGGTTCTTGTCTTCTTAGCAGGATTTTGGTTTGACTCGTTTAATCGGTCGAACACAGATATCCTGTTCTTGCTGCAGCCACAGTTATCCATCACGGCTGATACCGCTGTCACAAGTTGCTGGCAATGGCAACTATGTTCAACTTGAAGTTGGTCTATGTTTCTCTTCTTAGAGAGATGTTCCCTGAGATCAGTGCCTCTAGCCATGGAGTCAAGAGGTCCATTCAACTCTTGAGAATGTTTAGGAATCCACTGAAGCTTCTTTGATTGATCAACCCTGACTCTGGGGTCGGACCGATCCTCGCGTGGCTTAGGAATAGCCTCGCGTTTCATATTGCGGGCCTGAAGAATAGCTCCGCGCTTATCCATACTAGCCTCGCGTTTCTCGCTGGCTTGGTGTGTCCTTGGAAGTTTAGCTTCTGGAATAATAGCCCCGCGTGAAGGGAAGTTCTTGCACGCTGGCTTATCTTTGCGATTAACGCAGATCATAGCTTCGCACTTAGCGCGGTTTTTACGACTGACAACTATCTGCCAATCATCCTCACGTTCCTTGTGGGTGTCAGAAGTCTTGCGTTTATTGCAAGTATCACTGGCTTCGCGTCTCTCGCTAGGCACAGTAATAGCCTCGCGTGGAGAATCACACGCTGGCTTTGAATAATTTTTATACTCGCGTAACTCGCGAGTGTTGGGTATTCTGCGACTAGTGCAACCCTTACTGGCTTCGCGTCTCTCGCTAGGCACAGTAATAGCCTCGCGTGGAAAATCACACGCTGGCTTTGAATAATTTTTATACTCGCGTAACTCGCGAGTGTCAGGAATTTTGCGTAACTCGCCAGTATTACCAGCCTCGCGTGGAAAATCACACGCTGGCTTTTTCTTGCTTTTAAGGCAAGTTGTATCTTCGCATTTAACGCAGTAGAGATTGGTCTCGCGGGTAGCGCGAGCCAATTTGCGAGGGACTATAGCCTCGCGTCCTCTAGAGTTAGCTCCGCGTTCAAGGCGGGCTTTGAGGGCTCTATGCCTCGCTCTCCGGTTCCTGTTCTGGAGTTGGGTCCTGGTCAGTCCAGTTCCCAAGTCTTCTTCGGCAATCGGAAGCTCATCCTCGGCTAGGATTTCTTGTGTGAACTCCGGCTCTATAGCCGCAGTCTCCAAGGATCCCCGTCTCTCGGTGGATACCTTTCTACCCGTTACTCGGGCATTGGAGTACATGCGACGATAGTGTCGTGTCTCATCCAAGTCACCTGATCCGGAGGAGAGGAACTCCTCGTACTTCTGCTGGTTGATTTCAACGGCCAGCGTGTCTACTTCGGATCCGATCAAGTCAACGTCCGATTGCACCACAATCTCTTCATCAGTGAAAGAGATGGCTCCCACTGTGGTCGCCAGTTTGTTCGTCGCAAAAGTTCCTTCGCTTCCTCCCATTGAATACATCTTAGATTACAACGGAAGTGAACAAGATATAAAAAAGAGAACAAACGAGAGGATTTTATATTTCAATCTCTCTCTTTACAATATTGTGGGATCTGTGGCGATGGGATCTGTCAAGCAGTTTCTTTTGACGATCGGTACGTTGAAATCTTCTCTTTTAAAGATATCGGCCAAATATAGACGATCTTCTCTGGTTTTGATTTGTTCAAGGCTCTCTCGCGTAACTCGAACTTCTCAAGAACTCCAGAAAGAAGATGGTGACTTTCTCTGATCTTCACGAACTCAAGGCTCTGTGCGTAACTTGAATTCTCCAAGATTTCAGAAGATGATCAGTAAAGGCTTCAAGGCTCTCTCGCGTACTTGAATTGCCAAAGGATCGATAAGAGACTTCCGATGCCAAAAAAGAAGACCCCTAGGGTTTCACCAGGAAGGTATTTATAGCCCCAGGTTAATATAAGAGTTTCTATCTAAATAGAACTCGCATTCATCAAGGATTCCAATCAAATATCTTAGTTTTGATGGATATCTGATTAGACTTGATTCGGGTAGATAAGCCTAGAATCATAATCTCAATCAATTTGAGATTCTAGTTATCCGCTTACGTGGAGCTTGCATCAAAACGCGACGCTAAATAACCAAAACGCGGAGCTATTGATCATCTCCGCGTTTTACTCAAACGCGAGGCTAATACAAGCCAAACTGCGGAATCAACGCGGAGCTATTAAACATCTCCGCGTTTTATTCAAACGCAGGGTTAATGTAACCAAACGCGGGGCTATTGAATTAGCTCCGCGTTCTGTTGTGGAAAATCCTTTTAACTTAGAAATTTTCACTGCCAACAAAGTTATGATTGACTTGTTGATATGTTGGATCAATAATGTCGTTGTTGTTCGATGTACACGATATTTATTCTGTTTCAACCAACATCAGTTTCGGATATTACTATTATTTGATTTGATAACAAACTTACTATCAACCGGGTTGTACACACCGTATTAGGGCATGGTTAGCACTGTATCAATGATCCAGATTTACAGAACCGGATCAATTTTAACTGATGCGGGACTGTAAACCCAGATCAAGGAATCAGAATTAGTGCACACTGTCCGGGCTAACCAGCCCGGACCTGTTCTCTTGATCTGGGCTAGCAGCCCCGGACAATGAACGCTAGTTCGGACTAGCTAGCCCAAATCAGGGGTGCACAAAATTTGGCCCCCAGTCCGGGCTACCCAGCCCGGACCTATGCACTAGGTCCGGGGCTGCTAGCCCAGATCCAGTATTCCAATCCGGGCTGGCTAGTCCAGACCAGGGTTAGCCAGTTCTGGCTAATCCTGATCTGGGCTAGCCAGCCCAGATGAATCTTCTCTATCCGGGCTGGTTAGCCCGAATGTAGTTAATCAGTCCGGGATGGTTAGCCTGGACAGGGGGCCAAATTTTGTGCCAGACTGATCCGGGCTAGCCAGTCCGAACCAGCATTTTTTTTCCAGGGCTGCTAGCCCGGATCAAGAGAACAGGTCCGGGCTAGTTAGCCCGGACAGTGTGCACTAATTCTGATTTTTTGATTCGGGTTTACAGTCCCGGATCAGTTAAAATTGATCCGGTTCTGTAAACCCGGATCATGGATACAGTGTTAACCATGCCCTGATACGGTGTGTACAACCCAGTTGATAATAAGTTTGTTATCAAATCAAACAATAGTAATATCTGAAACTGATGTTGGTTGAAACAGAATAAATATCGTGCATGCCGAACAACAACGGCATCATTGATCCAACATATCAATAAGTCAATCATAACTTCAAAATAAAAGTTTGGTATCCTCCAACGAAAGCCATGGTATGTTTGATTACATATATGTACAAGTGATATGCACAAGTGATATGTACAAGTGATGCACAAGTGATATGCACAAGTGATTACCCCCAATTTGGTATCAAAACGCACAATTTTAACAAATCATTCATAGTTTCAAACACAAAGAACAACGGAAACTTCATTTTGAATTTGATACTCGTTTAAAAACAACGGCAACTATAACTCGATATATATGATATGTTCCTTGAGTACAACTTCATTTAAAGAAAATGACAAACTAAATGGAATCTTTGTTCCATACTAACAACTTCATTTTTGAGTTTGAGACTTATATTAAAAAAATAACAAATGCTAGATTCTTCGAGACTTCCGAGCGGGTTGCTTCCTTGTGGGTTGACGGCGTCTTGAAGAGCTAAGACTTTCGGTGGGGGATTGGATAGCGGGCAATACTACTATGTCAATATCAATTTGTGTGCACCCGGTTAGAACTGATTTTATCTTGATGAGAGTATTATAGAGCAAACTCGGACGCCTCTTGCTTGCGGTCTCGCCTTACTCTAAGAAGGGATCAATAATTGCTATAGCTTCATGAATTCTCTGCATATATTATGGCAATAACATTTATAAGTTCGATTATACTTGATTAATTTACAAAGAATAAAAAAGCCAAATATTACCTCTTCAGTTTTTGTCTGTGGGACATCTTCAGTATTTCTCTGCGGGACATCTTGCGCCCCCTCTCGATTTGAGGCATGGGTGGACGGACCAATAAAGTGTCGAGATAGCTTTTCATACCACAACATATAATCATGCGTGCACTCTCCCGGGGTACTCACCTCTACGCGTCGATGCTCCTGTGCAAGTATATGATTTAACCAACTCAACCACATTTCCTCAGCGTATCCATATGTCACCGAGTAGGTTTTGCTCGCAAGTCCATGTTTTTCTCGAATAGAAATGAATGGTGGAGGTGGAATGTACTGACGATACCCAAACTGCCTTAACACCCATACAGGGTGATAAGGCTCGACAATTTCCTTCATTTTCAATGTACCCATATAAAAGGATACTTACTGAAATCGATGGGTATCCTTAAAGGACCGATATGGGACCCATGTCACCTACAATGTCATGATATTTCAACTTTCAATGGATAAAATTGATATTATTATCGTTTGAAAAAAACACCAAATAAATTTTACTTTTGCTAACCTCGTTCACTGTCAGCATGTCAAGCCTATCTCTAATAGCTCTGACATGCTCTGAAGACACTTTGTTGTCACGTTTGCTCAACCACCGGCATGCTTGTGGCTGGTCAGGACTGTATCCACCATTTAAGACCGACATTAAAGACGGGAAGTGAGCGAAAATCCACGCCTGCAGCAATGTTAAATACCTGGACAACTGTGCCACATGGGCTCGAGAGGAAAGACTGAGTTATCTGTACAAATATGCTACAGCTCCAGCACTCCAGGCATATGTATGCACATTCTCGACATCATGTAGAAATGCGAGATAGTCAACAGAGACCCTTGTGCCGCTCTTGTCCCCGAATAGTGTGCACCGAGAAGATAAAGTAAGAATACTCGAGCAGCACATAATATTTTCTGATCTGAATCTGTATCTGTCACATCGCTAAACCGTTCTCTTAGCCAGTCAAGGCGTACTGAAGCTCCACCTTTCGTATTCAACTCCTGAAAAGCTTCATTATACTCGACACCCAACGAGTTAGTTAATTGCACAACTGCAATGAGCCCATCTGTTCTGTCTAGAAGGCTAAGGGACTTTCCTGTTATTGGCAAACCAAAGAGACAGGCTACATCATCGAGAGAGATCGTCATTTCTCCAAAAGGCAAGTGGAAGGTATTCATTTCTGGATGCCAACACTCGACAAATGCAGTTAGTTCAACGCTACTAATGTACTGATAAGAACATATTATGAGCAGATACAAAGAGGAATTACGGATGCTGCACAAAACGGGTATTTGGCTGTCCAGATTCTAGAGACCATGTATTGATTTTTCTCATGTGATTAATGCACCGTAATGGATCTCATTTCTGAAATGATAACAAAACAAAATATTTTAGATAAACAACTATTAGGATAAAATTGAAATCAAAGTTATTATGTCTGACCTCATTCTTAGATATAAAGAAAGTAACGTGTGTTCTAAACTCTTCAAAAGAGACAAATCAATTGGTCCTCTATTTATTGGCCGCACTTTCTCTTCTTCTGAGTCTGACTCATCGATACCCTTACTTTCTTGCGATACACCTCGATGAATGCGTAACGAAAGGGTCTCTGTGGCAGGATCAACATGCGAACCCGGTTCGTCATGGATTTCAGGAATATTAGGATCGACGGCTGGACGAATCCCCTTTTTTTCCTCATATTCGATGCTATTGGTCGAATCCAAGATGGTTGCGCCAAATCCATCTGTAAATCACCAAAGATTTTATTTACACAGTAAAATTTTAAATTATCAAATATCACATATCACAATATGCTAATTATATTTGCCTATCTAAATCCATTAAATATCATAACATAAATGCACAAGATCTACATTTCAATTTATTCCTGATTCGAAAATAAAAAATTAACCATCTAATCCAAGCACAAAAAAAAACCAACTAATATTCACAATATAAATTTTGCACTTAACTATTACAAATTCCAACTAATAATAATCCATAACAATAATATAATCTAAACTATTTTAACCAATGAAGACTTTAATTTCACCATAACAAAATATAAAGAAATTATTTTTTCCCCAATCTTTGTGCCCCTCAACTAAATCTACCCTCATTTCCAAAATTTTTCCTAAATCAAAATGCAAAAATAACACAAAAAATTAGGGTTTCATTTTTACCTTCAAATCAAAATAACCACAATTCTTCTCCACTTTTAAATCCGCCTTTGTGGCGGAGTTTCGTCGTTAGCGCTGGAGTCAGCCGAGAAGCAGGCGGCCGGAACGGGGGAAGCGGCCGGAGCAGGGGAAGTGGCCGGAAGCAAAGGGGAGAGAGGATGGAATGGAGATTTTGGGTTATTGGGTGAGAGAGTGGAAAGGAGATATGGGTTTAATGAAGGAGGAGAAGGTGAGAGATGGGTTGAGAGAGAGAGGAGTTAATTTTGTTAGGGAATAGGTTTGGGAAGAGAATTTGTAGATGTGAACGGTGGGAGAGAAAGAAGGGGAGATGGTGAGGGTACTGTTGGTATATAGGTGTGCTCACTAGAAAAAAAAAACTAGGTTTTTTAAAAGTAAGGATGTGCGCATTAGGAAAAGTGGGCTCACTAGGAAAAACACTAGTGCCCATCTAGAAATTCCCATTACACTGAAGTTATCTTATACACGGTATCCAATGTGAATTGTTTCTCCAGACTTAATACGTATCACACAAATTAGTATCATTATGTCTTTATGTCAGACATGCGGCAATTGTCACAAATCCTACTCTCTAATAGTATTAACTTTTGCAAAATAGAATAAAAGAGAACTCGGTCGATAAGTGTAATGTAGACTCGAGTTCGTCTCGTTCGAACCTCGTTAATTCACATGTTTCTCCCTTCTCTCTTAGTCTTTTCTCAGGTTCCTCACCCACTATTATTAGGCCGATTTGCGTGCGTAAGTCCATCTAGGATTCGAGCGAAAGTCCAACAGTTTGTGAGTTGAAGTGGTCTTTTCCTCTACTGCAACAATAAAAAATGATCAACTTCATCCGACTAGTTCCGGATTCGAGTCCGGGCAACCCATATGGAAAATCCAAAAAGAAATATTTCTTTTTCGATCTGAGTTTTATCTCGCTTCAATTTACAAGTTTTTTGGTGCATTTCAATTTAGGCGGATAGATACATATTGGTTTAGATTGGTTGATATTGGCATATAAGTCATGTTATACTGTTAAATAATAAGCCTTCTATTTTCTATCTTCTAATTAGTTAGTACGTGTGCTTGGAAGTCCTTGAAAATTGAATAAACCAAGATTTTACCATGACTACAATTTTAGAGAGATGCGAAAGTACAAGCTTGTGGGGTCGTTTATGTAACTGGGTAACAAGCATAAAAAACCGTCTTTAGATAGTTTGATGTTTTGATGATCCCTACTTTATTAACAACAACTTTTGTATTTATTATCGTCTTCATTGCTGCTCCTCCAGTAGATATTGATGGTATTCGTGAGTCTGTTTCTGAATCTTTACTTTATGGAAACAATATTATCTCTAATGCCATTATTCCTGCTTCCGCAGCTATAGATTTGCATTTTTATCCAATATGGGAAGCAACATCTGCTGATGAGTGGTTATACAATGGCGGTTCTTATGAGTTAATTGTTTTATACTTTTTACTTGGTGTAGCTTGTTACATGGGTCGTGAATGGGAATAGTTTCATGTCTCAACATAGATAATATATCTTATGGGGGGGAAATGGGTCTACTATGTACTAATGCTTACAATCAACCAATGAATTGAGATGCTGAAGTTGCTGGAACAAAATCTTCTCCGTGGGCTCAGTGTCACAGGAGCTCATTACCTGCTGTGAGCTTCTCAAGGATCATCTCATTCTTGCTTTGAATTTTTGGCAAGTTGAGGAAACAAGATGAAAATAAGTTTATTATGAGGAAGCTTCCCCCATGGCTCATAACATAAGGCCTCAACGCATATTAAGGCTATGTTTAGGAGATTAGTTATGAAGTGTTTTTGGATGCTTTGAAGTGATATGTTATGAGGTGCTATGAAAAATTCTTACTTGTGAGTTTTTGGATAAGTATTTTGGGGTATTCTCTGAACATGCCAAAACACTTAGATATGTATTTTGAAGTGTTTTTCAGAATACTCCAAATCAAAATGTTTTGGAGTGTTTATAATTTTTATTCAAAACTACCATCATACCAACTGTCTCCTGTGTCTTTTTTTTCCCACCTTTTTTTTTTTTCATGTTGCTTCATATCCAGACCTCTCCTATAACCTTATCTTTTCTCACTGCTTTTCGCATTGCCTTCTCTTCCAAAAAAGGAGCAGATATTTATTTGTGAAAAGAGAAAAAAAACGTCTTTTTTTTTCTTTAAAGAGAAAATTTAGGATTTTACCGTACAACTCGATTCTAATTCGATCTCTTCTGCTATTGGAGAAATTAAGATTTTCTTTTCTAAAATTCAGGTAAGTATGGTTTATTACCTTTCTATTTTTAATTTTTCTATTAGATTCTCCAAATTATCGACGCGAATGCAGTAATTTAATTTTTCAATCAAAATCTTAAAAAGTTGTGATGTAAATCTGAGCAAATAAGGGATAATATAATGAGACGTATTACTAGTCTAAAAGAATGATATTTTGTTTCAGGTAAAATAATATTAATTTAAACGTAATTTATGTAGAATGATATTTTTGTCTTTTATATATTTATGAAACCCATGAAAATCTATAGAAAACTAAACTCACAAGCAAATATTTAAACAGTCCAATATCTATGGTAAGAATACCCCAAAATACGTACTACCAAAATACATACTTTAAAAGCACCCTAAAACACTTCGTCTCTTACATCCAAGCACAGCTTAAGAGTTGCGGAAACAATGCGAAATGCATGGTTTTTGATGCATGGTTTTTGGTCACATATTGCATGAAATGGGGGAAGGGCCGTTGGATGAGAGATCAAATTATAGGGAGGTCTGCAATGGTCAGTTATATAGCAAGAAAATAACAACAAGATATATTGTGAAGTGATGTTGGTCTCTTGTTCTGATTAGAAATTAGTTTACTTTTATATATTTAGAGTAACATTTTCTCTTGTTCGAACATAATCACGAAAAGGTGTCACTTGACCAAAAAGAATTGAAACAATCGCATAAGGTATTTATTCACCGGTTAATATGGAAGATTTCTAAAAAGAAAATGGGATATTGCTGAGATATTGAAGGAACCAAAAAAAAATTAATATAACTAGAAAAGCCATGAAAAAAAGGATTGATGGGTTGGAATTTTTATTGAAATAAGTAAATGTTGGATCTCCTTCTAACAAAAAATGACCCTGTTGTTCGCTTTTCATAATGGAGATCAAAGAAGATTGTAAAGACAAAAGAGTGATATAATCAACATCATCAAAATCCTAACCGGAGGAGGAAGACAACAATCTTAAAGAAATTGCTTGCAGCAAAAGAATGCAAACAATTATTGTTGAGAAGTAGGTCACTAAGAATCCAAGGGAAGAATAAATAGATGAGGTCGGTTCGATAGTTTAAAAGAAAAAAAACATGTTCTTAATGAAAGCATCTCCATTGTATATATATAATACGTAAAGGTTGAAGTTACCTCTTGGTATTGGGAATTTTTACTTTTTTTTTTTTAATATAATATGGACATAGTCCTATTTAATTAATCAACCTAAAGAAAATTGCACCTGAGTGGACTAATTTATTTTGCACTCTTTTGTTTTTTTTTGGTTGGGTCTAAATTTTTTTTTCTTTTGATATATATATATATATATATATATATATATATATATATATATATATATATATATATATATATATATATATATATATATATATATATTTATTTATTTATTTATTTATAATCTTTAATATAGACCTCCTATATATTTATAAATTCTGAAATCTGGTTTTTTTTTTTTTTTAACCTCTCGAAGGTTTTAGCTGCGGATATACCCATACCCATTAAACGACTTTAAATCTCCATGTATACCCTTTAAAATATTATTAAAATTACATTTTTGTTGGAGACAAGACATCTGTAAGTTAAATCTAGATAAATACCCATTTAGCATTGGCTAGATATCTTGCAAATTTAATATCTTCGAAAGAGTATACATACACTTAGAAATTGCAACCCAGCTGTGGAACAACCCCATGAAGAATTGATTGAAGGGATCTAAATATGTATGGTTAGAATAATTGTTGACGAAGGAATCCAAATCTGCATCGTTAGAATAAAATTGATTCTTGATTGAAATAAACCAAATCTGTATGGTACAAATAAGGGTTGATTCTTGATTGAAATGATCTAAATCTATTCCTAAAATCTGTCCAACGACAACTCACGCCAACACTCTTCCTCAAGTTGGTGTATAAAGATCTATGGTGCCCAGCTTGACCAGTGAGTTGTAAAAGTTCTTATTAGAAATAGCATTCGTAAGTATGTCTATCAACTGGTCGAATGACTTTACAAAAGGGAATCAAACAAAATTGGATTCAAGATTCTGTTTGATGAAATGCCAATCCACCTCCACATGTTTTGTCTGATCATGCTAGACTGGGCTGTGAGAAATATTGATAGCGGCCTTATTGTCGAAAAATAGATCCATTTGGCAGCTAGGAGCAAAGTCAAAATTCGGCACATGTGAAAACAAATCAAGAATAAATGCTTCATATAACCAAATGATAGATGTCCTAACCTCCGATGCCAAATCCAAATTTTTTGCTCTTTTATGCCACTTGGTTCATGCATATGATGTGCTCGGCTTGACCAGTGAGTTGTAAAAGTTCTTATTAGAAATAGCATTCGTAAGTATGTCTATCAACTGGTCTTATGACTTTACAAAAGGGAATAAAACAAAATTGGATTCAAGATTCTGTTTGATGAAATGCCAATCCACCTCCACATGTTTTGTCTGATCATGCTAGACTGGGTTGTGAGAAATATTGATTGCGGCCTTATTGTCGCAAAATAGATCCATTTGGCAGTTAGGAGCAAAGTCAAAATTTGGCACATGTGAAAACAAATCAAGAAATAAATGCTTCATATAACCAAATGATGGATGTCCTAACCTCCGATGCCAAAGCCAAATTTTTTGCTCTTTTATGCCACTTGGTTCATGCATATGATGTGCTCGGCTTGACCAGTGAGTTGTAAAAGTTCTTATTAGAAATAACATTCGTAAGTATGTCTATCAACTGGTCTTATGACTTTACAAAAGGGAATCAAACAAAATTGGATTCAAGATTCTGTTTGATGAAATGCCAATCCACCTCCACATGTTTTGTCTGATCATGCTAGACTGGGTTGTGAGAAATATTGATAGCGGTCTTATTGTCGCAAAATAGATCCATTTGGCAGCTAGGAGCAAAGTCAAAATTCGGCACATGTGAAAACAAATCAAGAAATAAATGCTTCATATAACCAAATGATGGATGTCCTAACCTCCGATGCCAAAGCCAAATTTTTTGCTCTTTTATGCCACTTGGTTCGTGCATATGATGTGCTCGGCCCACACTAAAATCATCCATGTAATATAGTCCCTGTTTCTTAGTACCACACCTAATGATCTCCTTGGTAAGAATATCATGAAGAAAACAAATAGTAAGATAAATGAGTACAATACAATTCAAGTCTTTGGTAACTTGGCTGATAGATAGCAATTTATGAGAAATAGTGGAAACAAGTAGAGTATTAGATAATGATAAAGTTGGTGATAACATCACAGTGCCAACCCCTGTGACCGAAGACATAACTCCATTGGCATTTGCAATACAAGTGCACCGTGACAGAGATACTAGTGAAAAATCCATGCCATCAATTGTCATGTGGTCAGTGTCTCCATAATCGAGGATCGAAGAACTTCTATCTGCATCACAGTGAGAGCTAAAGAGAGCATTACTATGGTTACCTATGTCCGAAAAAGACGAACTTCCCTTAAAAGTTTCAATAGGAGGTGTAAGAGATAAATGTGGTTAGGAAAATTCGCCATTAATATATCCAAACTTGTCTTTGTCAGAGATGTACATCTCGACAACTTGGATCAAGGAAAGTTGGTGTCATCCAACTTTATGCCAATTGAAACAGCGGAAGTTTCAATGTTAGGGGTCGGGGTTGAAGTTTTGGTCAAAACTTCGGCCATTTCAGTAGTCAATTTGGTAAGAATAGAGTCGGTATGAGGAATGAATTTGGTATGGAATGCACCGAAGTCATCATCATCTGCCATGACTCACAGTGGAAGAAAAAAATGGTGATTCAAAGATGATTGGTGACAGAGGGTACAAAAGTGGAACCATGCTCTGATACCATGACTTAAAATGTATATATTTTCAATCATATTCTTTACAGTGTTAAAATATATATTTATACCATACAAATTGCTACAAATTTTTAGCAATATAGATTTCATGACTAGAATAAAAATTGATTCTTGATTAAAGGGATACAAATCTGTAAGGATATAATAATATTGACCCTTGGTTGAATAAATCCAAACAGTATAGTAAAAATAAAAGTTGACTCTTGATTGAAAGGATCCAAATCTGCTCCTAAAATCTCTCCAACAACAACTCACGCGAATAGCTTCTACTGCAAAATATAGCAAACCAAACAACCGAGAAAAAAAAAAAAAAAAAAAAAACTTAGACATGGAGCAGTGACGCAAGATTAGCAGAGGATAACATAAACCACTCGTACATAATCCATTCAACTTATTGATTCCTCAACTTGTCTCAACAATGACTGCCAAATCCTCAGCAAATTTGGTTTCTACTATGTAGCCAGACTTTGAGCGTGTGGACTGTTTTGGCCGGAGTTTGCAAAGTTTGGATTGTGTTGTACTACTTACTATCTGATTCTACTTTTCGAAGATATGTTTTATTAACCTTCTCTCATGTGAAAAATCAGTTGTTGAATAAAAATTCAATAGTTTCTTGTTTACGAATTTTCAGTTATACTTGACAAAGATGGTGGTCCATTCACCATCCTCACATGTTCAATCAACAGTCTTTGATGAAATCCGTCAGACGCCCACGCGACATTCGGGAATATCCCATTTGCCTGACGAAAGTCCCTCTTTTGCCTGTCCCTATCTCGATGAGAGGAAACCAAAACTCTCATTTTCTGTTGAGTAATAGTTCGAGTAAGTCTTGAATGTGCCCCCTATAAAAGTTGATGCAAATAAACGAATTTTTCTTCGACGTCCCCGAGCTATATAGAGTTTTTCAGCTTTCATCTCCAAAATCGAAGGTCGGCGAAGGGGTTAGTTTTGAATCGACGGATGCTCCTTTGAAGCTGGGGAAGGAATTTCCCTTCTAATCGCCCCGAATAGCAGTGACTTTGTTATATGACACATCTTATTAATCCGAAACGAAATGGTTGGGGAGAAGTTCCTTTTTGAGGGTACTTTCGGGAGCAGATCCAGTGGAGACGGGGTGGGGTCTATAGCTCACGTGGCTTTGAACCACGGTGTCGGGTCTTCTAATATCAATAGGTTGATTGTTTTGTTTTTGTATCTTCCAAAAGGGAAAAAGATTTCTGAGAGTTGTTTTATGGATCTGCAAGAGAGTACTTGGGTTTTCCCAATAAATAAAAAGTGTATCATGCCTGAATCGAACCGGGGTTATTGCATGATGTCATGGGAAATTATTTTCTATCTTTCTTCTAACAAAAGGGAGGAAAAAAATTGCATTTATATGCTAGAAAAAATAATTCTAATTAATAAATATAATGGAAAAGAGGTTCCGTTCTCTTGGATATAGGCAATGTTGTCGACTGTCGAACCACATAAATTCTCCTATATATTTTTTCTATTATCTTTTTTTTTTTATTGTTGATTAATTCCTCTATTACATTACATGTCATATTGATCGACTGCTAGACACTATTATTTATAACAGATTACGCGGTACCTAATGTGAATTGTTTCTCGTAATACAGGCTTATGTTCGTGTGCACACCCATCGGGCCACTTCGTCACATCCACGCAAGTAGGGGTGATTGTCGTTGCTGCATACCGTCCCATCCCAAGATCAGACACTACTGTCGGCCAGTCGTATGGGCATGGCCCTACAAAGGAGGCTTGTGGGTCATCACCATGAGAACAACCAATATGGGAGTTTCCATTGGAGCACACCATTTTTTCCAGTGAGTCCACTTTATAGTATTAATTTGAAAGTCTGAACAGTTATAAAGTGGACTAACTAGGAAAAAAGTTGTGCTCCTTTAGAAACTCCCACCAATATTCGATCGTCCTACAAAGTTACCATTGATATCATCTGCAGTGTTGTCCGCATGTAGATAGCGAGGGACGATGTTGCAAATGAGAGGTGCGACTCGATGCCACTAGTTGCGAAAGCGTTAGAGAACTAGAAATTATTGAGATAAGTAAGATGATTGATATGATTCAGAGGAAGTCTTGTATCCACATGCCAAGTCAAATTTCACTATCTGATAATATTGGCAAATTACAAATATTGGGATCACTCAAATCTGTTAAAACTACAAAGAAATCACTTTAAGTTGATAAGACAAAAAAAAAAACCTCACAAAATAATTCTTTGGATATCCAAAATATAATGATTCCTCTCGATCTCCAAAGAGTTCAAGGTTACAAAATGCATATCTCTAAAGGCTCTATCTAACCACCATATATAGATTTGGAATGGAAAATTCTATTCACGTGCACCATTCTGCTCAAGACGTTCACCTTTCTTTCTACATCCACTTTTAATTTTAATTTTGAATCATCATATATTTTACTCAACAAACCATTTTTTTTTTCCAATTCTATCATTCTCTCTCTCTCTCTTTTTTCTCATCTCAATTCATGCTGGTCGGATATTACTATCCAATCCAAATAAAATTTGGTCGGATATTAATGTCCGATTAGTATACAATTAGGTTAGATATTAATACCCGACCAATGGGTTATGAAAAGGCAATTTAGTCCAAAAAAAAAAAATATGACGAAACTTGTAATTTTTTGAAAATTTTGAAGATGGGCGTCTCAAGCATTTCCAATTTGGGATGTTTAGCGCAAACTCTAAATTAAATAGGATTATCTTGATATAAACTCCAAATCAAATATAATTAAGTCAAATAGGATTTGTTTAGCATAAACTTAAATCAAATAGAATTCCTGAAAATTGAGCAAAAAACTCAACCATTGCATTAAAGTAAGCATAAGCTATGCAGGTTATTCTGTATCATTAGGTCTTTATATCGAACATGGAGCAATTGGCACGAAGCTCTCTCTCTAACAGTAATAACTTTTGCAAAATAAAATAAAAGATTAATTACACTCAGACCCCCAGTAATATGGGAGTGTATAACTTATCACCCCTAAAGTTTAAAACTCTCAGTTAGACCCCCTGGACCAGGAGGTCTGAGTGTAATTAAAACACAGATAGTTCAGAGCGTCTAAGTAAGAGTTTTAAACTTTAGAGGTGATAAGTTATACATTCTCAATTACTGACCTAAAGTCTTAGGTTATATGGTGAGGGTCGTAGCAGCGGAGCATCCAGAGGGGCCCATGGGTCCCGCACGGTCGAGACAGGACGGTCGAGATTTCGGAGCGAGCGTGCTTGCGAGATGGTTAAAACAAGAAGGAAGGCGCAGTTTCAAGATTGTCAGTGTGGCATCGTGGTCTATGCGAAATGAATTTTGGCTTGGTGGGTTGCACGTTCCGTAACTCTCAATTTATCAAAAGTTGGTGCTCTGCGAAATTTGATTTAGAAAAATATTATTCCTACTTAGCGACCTGCACAAAAATCATGTGTAACGACAAAATGCATTGATAGGGGAAAAAGAGTTTTGTTTCTGAGAAGAAAAAAAGTTTATTATGAAGAAGCTTCCACCATGGCTTAAACATAGGATCTCAATATATGTTTAAGAGCCGTGAATGTTGAAATTATTAGTCCCACATCGAGTGTGGGACTAATTTGAAAGGGAGGGGAAGGCTATAAAATTAGCCTTCCCCCCTCCCATTAATCTCGTCCCAAACTCTCTCCTCTCCCTTTGTAATATTACTTGTGTTGAGTAATAAAATTCTGCTGTCTTGTCCGTGGTTTTTACCCAAGAAGGGGTTTTCCACGTAAATCTTTGTGTCTCCATTTTTCTGGTCTGTGGTCATTTGCTATTTTCCCACTCGTTTAGTCCATAACAGTGGTATCAGAGCAAGGTCAGCAAGGTTGTGGTACTTATAGTATGCTCTGTGGTTGTAAGTGGATCCTCCACATTTGTGGTTGCCACCCTCCACATCAGAAAATAAGTATTTGCTTCTTTGCGGAACCTACTCGGTATGCTTGCGGGGTCCACCCACTTGTTGTTGTTCTTGTGTGAGTAAGGTCAATAAGGTCGTGGTACTTATCGTATGCTCTGTGGCTGTAAGTGGATCCTCCACATTTGTGGTTGCCACCCTCCACATCAGAAAATAAGTATTTGCTTCTTTGTGGAACCTACTCGGTACACTTGCGGGGTCCACCCACTTGTTCATGTTCTTGTGGGGCCCACTTTCTTCCGCTTGTTCTCCCACTTGTTCTGGTAGGGCCCACTTCCGTGAATAGTATTCTGGTAGGGCCCACTTCCTTGAATAGTGTTCTGGTAGGGCCCACTTCGGTGAATAGTGTTCTGGTAGGGCCCACTTCTGTGAATAGTGTTCTTGTGGGGCCCACTTTCGTGAATAGTGTTCTGGTAGGGCCCACTTCCGTGAATAGTATTCTGGTAGGGCCCACTTTCGTGAATAGT
Source organism: Dracaena cambodiana (assembly GCA_036321105.1). NCBI lineage: Eukaryota > Viridiplantae > Streptophyta > Magnoliopsida > Asparagales > Asparagaceae > Dracaena > Dracaena cambodiana. Next base: position 3,089,558 of record JAYEPQ010000016.1, on the reverse strand, counting down.
GTTCTTGTGGGGCCCACTTTCATGAATAGTGTTCTTGTGGGGCCCACTTTCGTCCACTTGTTTTGAATAGTGGGAGTTGTGTTGGAGTTGGGATATAGCAATGACACACAAATTTGAGATTGAAAAATTCAACGGAGGCAATTTTGGTCTCTGGAAGATGAAGATGAGGGCTATCTTGGTAAAAGATAAGTGCCTTCCTGCCATCGGTGAAAGGCCAGAGAATATCTCAGACGAGAAATGGTTGGAGATAGATGCTGAGGCTGATCTCCATCTCGGATTAGGAGATGATACATTGTCCAGCATTAAAAGAAAAAAAAAAAGGAAGACAGCAAAGGAGATTTGGGATCATCTCATCAAACTGTACGAGGTAAAATCTCTCCACAATAAAAAATTTTTTGAGGAAGTTGTACACCATTCGGATGTCAGAATCCACTGCAGTGACGGAGCACATAAACACCCTCAACACTTTATTTTCACAACTCAAGAATTTGGGTTATGATATAAAGATGGGTGAACGTGCTGAAATTCTACTCCAAAGTCTACCGGATTCATATGATCAACTCATCATCAACAAAACAAGCAACTTGGCTGAAGATCGCCTCGACTTCGATGATATTGCAGTTGCAGTCCTAGATGAAGAGAAGCGGTGCAAAAACAAAGAAGACAGGCAAGCAAGTTCACACCAAGCAGAAGTTTTGACGGTGACGAGAGGAAGACCAATGGAACCTGGCCCCAGTGGGAGTCAAGGTCGCGGTAGATCCAAATCACAGAGTATGAATGTCAAATGCTACAATTGTGGCAAGACGGGTCACTACAGAAGAGATTGTTGGAATTTGAAACAAAATTCCGGTCCTCAAGGAAATGTGACAAACAGCTCAAATGATGGAAATGCCCTAGTATGTGAGGCAGCAACATCACATGAAGGCAGAAAAAGATTACAGGATGTATGGTTGTTCGATTATGGAGCAACATGACTTCTCACAGAGAATGGTTTCATCACTATGAACCAGTCTCTGAAGGGATGGTTTACAGCTGTAATGATCATGCTTTAAAGATTGTTGGAAAAGGATCCATCAAATTGAAGATGTTTGACGGGACAGTTCGCACCATCCAAGAAGTGCGACATGTGGAGAGAATAAAGAAGAACTTGCTGTCTTTAGGGCAGCTTGACGACCTCGGGTGCAAGATTGAAGATGAGAAGGGGATCATGAAGATTGTACAAGGCGCGCTTGTAAGAGGAGAATACACTGGTAATGATTTTGATAAATTCTGCAAGCAGGAAGGTATCAAAAGACAGTTCACGACGGCGTACACCCCTCAACAGAATGGAGTGGCAGAGCGGATGAATAGAACGTTGCTTGAACGTACAAGAGCAATGTTGGGAGCAGCAGGCTTAGAAAAATCTTTCTGGGCTGAAGCAGGCAACACCGCCTGTGATGTGATCAATCAGACTCCATCAACAGCATTTGAGTTGAAAACGCCGATGAAGATGTGGACAGGTAAACCAGTCGATTACTCTAAATCTTCATGTTTTTGGAATTTTCTGTATATGTGATGCATAATTCCCAAGAAAACTACTAAGTTGGATCCAAAGTCCAGAAAGTGTATTTTCTTAGGGTATGCTGATGGTGTAAAAGGGGTATCGTTTGTGGGAGCCCACTACCCACAAAGTTGTCATCAGCAGAGATGTCATCTTTACAGAAAAGAAGATCCAAGATGATAGCACTACTTCAAAAGCAGAGACTGCAGTGATACAGGCGAAAGATAATTCCTCTGAAGCAGTTGAAGAGAACCAGATTTCAGAAACTGTTGATTCTGGTGTGCAAGAGATCAGACGATCAGGCCGAGACAGAAAAACTCCAGTTTGGCATGCTGACTATGATGTGGATAGTAATGTTGCATACTGCCTTTTAACTGAATATGGAGAGCCATCAACTTTCCAAGAAGCATTGACCAGTTCAAATGCATATCAGTGGATGACAGCAATGCATGAGGAGATCGAAGCTCTTCATAAAAACAAGACTTGGGATCTTGTGCAACTACCATCGGGAAGAAAACCCATTGGCAACAAAAGGGTTTACAAAATCAAAAGGAACAGTGATGATCAACTGGAGCGTTATCGTGCAAGATTGGTGGTCAAAGGCTACGCTCAGAAGGAAGGTATTGATTTTAATGATATATTTTCTCATGTGGTTAAACTTTATACAGTTCGAGTAGTCCTGGCTATATGTGCTATCACTGATTTACATCTAGAGCAATTAGATGTAAAGACAACACTTCTTCATGGTGATCTTGAAGAAGAGATTTATATGCTCCAACCAGAAGGTTTTGAAGAAAAAAGAAAAAGAAGAACTTGGTTTGCAGGTTGAACAAATCTCTATACAGATTAAAGCAGGCGCCAAAATGCTGGTATAAGAGATTTGATTCTTTCATCATGAGCCTGGAATACAATAGACTCTATGCAGACCCTTGTGCATATTTCAAGAGGTTTGATGATAACGACTTTGTTATATTGCTATTGTATGTAGATGACATGTTAGTTGCAGGCCCTAACAAAGGTCAGATTCAAGAATTAAAGGCTCAGTTGGCTAGGGAGTTTGAGATGAAGGACTTGGGACCAGCAAACAAGATTCTAGGGATGCAAATTCACCGAGACAGAAGTAATAGGAAGATTTGGCTTACTCAGAAAAACTATTTGAAGAAAATTCTTCGAAGGTTCAATATGCAGGATTGTAAGTCAGTTTCTACCCCTCTTCCTGTTAATTTCAAGTTATCCTCAAGTATGTGTCCTAGCAATGAAGAAGAGAGGATGGAGATGTCTCGAGTACCGTATGCATCAGCAGTGGGGAGTTTAATGTTTGCTATGATCTGTACAAGACCAGACATTGCACATGCAGTGGGAGTGGTTAGTCGATACATGGCAAATCCTGGTAAAGAGCATTGGAATACAGTAAAGAGGATTCTACGATATGTGAAAGGAACCTCAAATGTTGCATTATGTTATGGAGGATCAGATGTAATTGTTCGTGGATATGCTGACTCTGATTATGCAGGTGATCTTGACAAAAGTAAATCCACTACTGGATATGTGTTCACTCTTGCAGGTGGGGCTGTAAGCTGGGTTTCAAAATTGCAGTCTGTTGTTGCAACCTCAACTACAGAAGCAGAATATGTAGTAGCTACACAAGCCAGTAAAGAGGCGATATGGTTGAAGTTGGTGATGGAGGAGTTCGGGCACAAACAAGAGAAGATTTTCTTGTTTTGTGACAGTCAGAGCGCTTTGCATCTTGCAAAGAATCCAGCCTTTCATTCAAGAACCAAGCATATCCGAGTTCAGTATCACTTCGTTCGTGAGAAAGTGGAAGAAGGAACGGTGGATGTACAGAAGATACACACTAAAGAGAACCTAGCAGATTTTTTGACAAAAGTAGTCAACACGGACAAGTTCATTTGGTGTCGATCCTCTTGTGGCCTAGCAGAGATGTAAGCAACATGATGACAAGACAGAAAGGATGGTGTGAAGATTAATTGAAACTCAATTAAATCTTCAAGTGGGAGAATGTTGAAATTATTAGTCCCACATCGAGTGTGGGACTAATTTGAAAGGGAGGGGAAGGCTATAAAATTAGCCTTCCCCCCTCCCATTAATCTCGTCCCAAACTCTCTCCTCTCCCTTTGTAATATTACTTGTGTTGAGTAATAAAATTCTGCTGTCTTGTCCGTGGTTTTTACCCAAGAAGGGGTTTTCCACGTAAATCTTTGTGTCTCCATTTTTCTGGTCTGTGGTCATTTGCTATTTTCCCACTCGTTTAGTCCATAACAGTGAAAACAATGCCAAATGCATGGTTTTTCGTCACATATTGCATGAGATGGGGGCAGGGCGATTGGATGAGAGATCAACATGGAGAAGGTCTGCAAAAGGTCGGTTATATAGCAAGAAAACAACAACAAGATATATTGTGGAGTGATGTTGGTCTCTTGTTCTGATTAGAAACTAGTTTAGTTGTATATTTAGAGTAACATTTTCTCTTATTGGAACATAATCACAAAAGGTGTCGCTCGGCCAAAAAAAATTGAAACGATCATTAAAATGGGATTGCAATAGGGTTAACTAGTGAAAGACTAACAAATTGTACTTTCTATGATAGGATATTGGAGGAACTAAAAAAAAATTAATATAACTAGAAAATCCGTGAAAAAAAGATCGATGAGTTGGAATTTTTGATGAAATAAGTAAATGTTTGATCTAACTCTAGCAAAGAAGTGATCATGTTGTATGTCTGATCAGCGAAAAGCAGTGTCAAGCTCCGAAACTCTTGCGTTTCATGATGGAGATCTAAAAAAATTGCTAAGACAAAGCAGTGGTATAAGCAGCATAATCAAGTTCCTAACTAAAAGAGGAGTCTGACAATCGTGAATGAATTGCTTGTAGCAAAAGAATGCAAAGAATTGCCGTTGAGAAGGAATTCACTTAGAAAAATAGGAAAGAATTAATAGTTGAAATCAGTTTTAATTGTTTAAAAAAAAAAAACATGTTCTTAAAAGCAACTCTATTTACTAAGATGAAAAAAGAAATTTTAAAATTGGCAATATGATCGAAGGAATCACTGAGCTTGAACTTAAATTCCTTCTTGAGTATTGCTTAGTTCATAGTAGTCGAAAAACTTGTCAACATGGAGGAATTTGGCTCACTTTCAACAAAAAGAGGATGTTAGATACCATACGAAAATTATATAATAGATCTTTATGTCAAATCACCAAAAAATTATATATAAAATATGTGGAAGCATACCTGAATCCATATCAAAAGATCACGTTGTAGAGCTGTGCGATTGGCCTTCCAGATCTACATGTTTTCTTAAGAGAAAACTTTTAACTTTTCTCTCTAGTTTCTTTCTGTCGATGGAAAACAGAAAAGAATCAAAGTTACGTGTGATCTGGAGACCATAACTGCCCTTTTATAGACAAATATGTCTATTAGTTTATCTAATTTAGCACATCATAAAATCAGAAATTACCCATTAGATTTCTACACATAAAAAGCCCACACCATATTAGATATATTAAAGCCCAACTTAATTAGATCACTTTTAATTAGGTCCAACTATATTAGACAGTTTACAATACATGATTATTTCACATATATGGGCTAATGTTAGATAATGATCCAACAGAGGATGCTTCGTCATCGTGATCACCGCGCATTTGCTTGATATCCACTTGGTTATTGTTCTAGGTATCAAAGCCGGAGGAGGTTGATCTTTGTCCTCCTCGGTATCTCCTCGGGACGTGGGATGGTTTCGTATCAGGTAGATCGGACATTAGAAGTGGGAACTGTGCTTTAGAAAACGACACATCCATATTATGCTTTGGACATTCTCGCTTGCCCAGATTGATCTGACGGAGATGATTGATTTTGTAGATCTCTGAATTGCGTGTTTGTTATCTATATATGACACTAATTATCAATACCAAATTTGGTCAGTTAGGTTTACCAGCACAATGAAACATCAAATAGAAATTGGGCTCGAAATTGGGCTCGAAACTAACTTGAACTTGAGATAGATCAAGCTAATAGGTTGCCAAGATGCAAAATCTCGTTCAAGTATATGCTGTAAGCTTATTAGATAATAAAGAAAAAATATTCAAAAAGATATATGTATACATAGATTTACGAGGTTCAGCCAAAATAAATTTCGAACCTACATCCTCTATGGAAAGTTGACCGTTTGACATGAGTTTTGTTGGAGAAATAATAAGGATTACAATCTTTCGATAGCTTTTTTTTTTTTCCTCTCATCATGGAGGAGCGATGTGTTTATAGCTATTTGATAGTGGAGTTATACTTAAATTGGAATTCATACAGTTTCTTAATATTAGATAGATTTTATTATATTTTAGAGAGAGGCTTCCAGAATGTAGTTGAACTGGGTCTCCTTGTTCTTTAAAGATTTGAGATTTGTTGGGTGTTCTGGGCTTCATAGGCTTCCAAACATTTGGTTAGTAACAAAAATACTTCATCATATAAAACGGGTCAGGTCGGGTACAGGTCAGGCATATACAGATCTGCCCGAAACCCGATAACCCAAGACGAGGTCCACGTATTTACAGATCGATCGAAGATCCCACCTCCGATCTCCAGAGGGTTTAACCCTAACTAAAACCCACCGCCTTTCTCCTCCCCAACTCTCGCCACCGTCGCTGTCGCTAAAAAACCCTAGCTAGGGTTGAAAATTAGGGTTTTGATTCGCTATCAAGACGAAAAGAAGAAAGATGGGAAAGGCGAAGAAAGGTCCCAAATTCGCAACCGTGAAGAGGCTCGTCAGCTCCAAAACCCTCCGCAAGTGAGTAAGCGTTCAATCGCCCCCAATTTTTCCCCCAATTTAAGCTAATTAATTCGTTATTGAATTGAATCATTTAGGTACAAAGACGAGATCTTGAATCCGAAGAAGAAAGATCTCGACAAGGAGAAGCTCCCTAGAAACGTGTAATAATTCTGGCTATGCCCTATATTCTTCACTGATTTCGCTCGATTTGTTTAAAAAAGATTGATTCTTTTTTGTTTGGACAGGCCAACTGTTTCTTCAGCTCTGTTCTTCAAGTATAACACTGCTCTCGGACCCCCTTACCAGGTTATAGTGGATACTAATTTCATCAACTTCTCCATCCAAAACAAGGTGCTGCTCTCTCTTTTTTGTTTTGTGCTGAAAAATCTATTCTAAAATCATTGGAAAATTGCTATTTAAAAATATAGTGAAAGATGATCTTTTTTAATTAAACCATACCAACTCGACCATATGGGGATTAGAAATTCGAGAGTTTTTCATTAGATTCAGTACATAAATAGCTACAATGACATCCATAAGGATAAGATCAAATAATATCTTACTTATAATATCTAAGAAATTTTTTTTATTCTTATTATCTTTTTATATGTTATGAATGAAATTAGGTTGTTGTTTCGAAATATGTTTTCTATCTTTATTTGTAGTTTTGTGCCCTATGCATGAGTGCATTTGGCTATGTTTATGTGCCACGTTCGTGTTTTATTTCTGTAATACTTGGGCAAGCGCTTGTTTTTTATCCCTATTGCTGATGCGCGACAAAAGACTTGCCTTGGTCTCTCTTTTTTGCATTTAAAACACTAGATATTATCTATTGATTTTTATGGTTATCCAAAAAGGGTCTAATGTCTTCTTGAATAACAATCTAAATCTTTTAGGTTTATCTCAACTTGCCTCAATAACTCTATTCCTTTTAAAGAGTTCCCCTTCATTTCTCATGTTACATGATTTGCTAACAACTATATAATCAGGTTATTTACCCTTGCACTCTCCTTTTTCTCATTTCAACTCCTTCGTATCTCCCTTTGAACCTATGCTTTTGACAAGTAACATTTTAGTAGCCAAAAATAATCACTTTTTTAATACCCCAGGAACCTATTCAAAGTACATTAGAGGAGATATTCTAAAATTTCAATGAATCAAATAGCAGAACTAAAACGGTCACAAGAAGCTGTTGTAGAATAACTATAGAGGAACCCTAGAGATTTGCCATCTTGCCAATAATTTTGTTTGACCACAGTTTTAGATAATAGAAGAAAAACAAATGTAATTTCGAAGAAAACTCGGTGTTTTTAATATCGGCTGGTATACCGGTTTTGGGACTAAAATGACACGGTAAGATCATTTTTTTCGGCTCTCGTTTTAGGCCAGTATCGAGCGATATATCGGCCACATGGTGATATATGCGTGTGATGGAAAATATCAGCGAGATTAATATATTATCGATTTTTTCATTTTTTAATTTAGACCCATTACCTGAACTCTTTAATATCTGAACATATTTATATAAATATCATCAAATGTTCAATTTTCATCTCGCTTTAAAATTGTATCGAAGAGACCGCAACAAAGCTCGCACCTGTCTATCTCCACTCCCAGTGCTGAGAGCCCCGACCTCGACGATCTCGTAAGTCCCAATGGCAACCCCGATGACGATTTAGATGACCAGTGAGAATCAATGATTTAGTACTTTGCTTCTTTCTTGTCCTTTCTGATCCCAATGACAACCCCCGACGATAATTCAGACGACCAGTAAAACAGAAAAAGGTTCATTTTCTCGTGAATGAAATTATTAGGTGCATCTTGGCCTCTCCATAACTGCCCTAGGAAGCTTTTAAATAAGATGAAATCGCATATCATCTTGGCCTCGGGAGCTTGGATCTCGGAATCTGTGTATAAGTCCCACCATTTTTCTCTTGCAGGGGCAGAAGCTAATAGTCAAATTTGCAATGCCCTGAAGCTTAGTTACTACCCATTAAACTATCCTTTCATGCATCTGAGGCCAGAAGGGAAGCAACAACTTGTAGATTAATTCAAAGAATATGTCATTTGATCCTAGCTTGCATCTCCTTGAAATAGAACTGTAGCAGAAATATTTCTTGATGTACCCCCTAGATTCAAGTTACCATCAAAGCTCATGTATCAGATTTGTGATTTTGGTGCAAACCATTGTCTCCTCCATCCGCTAGGAACCCTTGATGAGAGGACATGACAACCCTTGCCTGTTCATGCCTTCAATTTACTTTCACTTCATGGGGAAAAAAAAAAAGTTATCTGAGCCCTGTGATGTTTTGTCAACGACCCCCTTTGATCTTGTAGATCATGTAGAAAAGTCATGGACATCTGTGCTTAGATCCCATTTTCTTTATATACAATGCGATCAATCGACGAGTGACTTCTTCTATGACTCTACACCCAGTGGGTTTGTCTCTAATAAAAGCAGCCATATCGTTAATCTTACAACTCAGTCTATGAATCTTTCTACTTGGTTGACCTTCTCAGCGGTGTAGAGCTGACTCGGGCTGCTGAAGACAAAATATTTAATGACAATATGATATCACTTACTGCTAATTCCAGGGATGGCTATACATAACTTTAAGTATGTTAATTAATAACAAATAGAAGCTTGTTACTATAAAGTTTTTTGGGGGTTCTGTGCATGAACATAAATTTGTATTTTTCCCTTAAAAAATATTTGATACAATTTGTTGTGGGTTCCAAAAAATAAATAAATATGTGCATTAGAATCTTAGTATATCATACTTATTTAAATGATGACTCTGACCTTACCTGCAGTTGGACTTAGAGAAAGGGATGATGGACTGTCTCTATGCAAAATGTGAGTTGGAATTTCCGTATCCACATTGGTTTCATTAGCCTTATTTTTTTATTTCCTTTCCGTTCTTTCTGATGCTTAATTATCTGTTATTGGCTTACTCAGGCACTCCGTGCATCACAGATTGCGTAATGGCTGAGCTTGAAAAATTGGGACAGAAGTATCGTGTTGCTTTAAGGTTTCTTTAACTCTCCTATCTTAACTTTTTTTTTTTTTTTTTTTTTTTGGTTTCAAAGGTGACTTGCTTTGTGGAGCATTGCATTTTCCCTAACTGAACCTATTAATGTTACGTTTTGCTCTTTGGTCGATCCTTAGTATATTTCTCTCATGTTGATATACATTTATTCCTCATTCTAGTACTGAGCTGTTTCTTGTTCCACGACAGGATTGCCAAGGATCCTAGGTTTGACCGGCTACCTTGTACACATAAAGGAACTTATGCTGATGATTGCATTGTCGAACGGGTCACTCAGGTAGTATAAACTAGATACGCACAGCTTTTACATGCACCAATCATTCTAATCATTAATATGGTCTTGACTATATTTTCCCAATTTATATTAGATAGCATAAGAATAAGCTAGAATTATATGAATATGAGTTGAGCAATCAGACCATCATTCTTATTTGCTGAACTGCATGTGAAGATAAACTAGAATTATACAAACGAGATTTACCTTCCATAGTTTTACTTTCAATTTACTATGCTGTTCTGCTAAATATGGCTTGCGTAGAAAACTGCATCTTGATAGTCTGTCCTGCACTTGTCATTACTAGGACTGGGGAAACATGGATCTTTTTCCTGGTTTTGTTGTTATTATGAATTTTTATTGTTTTATTTCTCAACTCGACAAAACAAAGTTGAATTTGCTTGCGACTGTTTTCGTTAACGTTTTCACTAATAGAAAATGTTCTCCTTTTTCTGGACAGCATAAATGTTACATTGTTGCCACATGTGATAGAGACTTGAAACGAAGGATACGCAAGGTACGTGAGATAAATATACAGTGTATGTTTTTAAGACGGTCCTTCTATTAGTAGTCCATGAACACATGCCCTTTGTTTGATAGATTCCCGGAGTGCCCATCATGTACATTACTCAACACAAGTACTCAATCGAACGCTTACCAGAGGCAACTATTGGCGGAGGTGAGCTAAACGTGCCCATTGTTAGTAGTGTTTCTATTCTTGTAATGTTAAACTTTAGCCGAGTAAAATTTTTCAAGGAAATTGCAATTTTCCATCGGTAAAAACTAATTTCTGAAGGTATTCTCTGCAGCTCCGAGAATTTAAAGTGGTGTCCGGCTCCAGAACCAGAGTTTCATGTTGTCGTCTGCTCGCTCTCAGGTTCAGGTTCTGTCTTCTGTAGCTTACTATTAAAACTTTTGCTAAGAGACCGTGTCTGGATGTTCTCTCCTTTACTAATGTAACCTACAAGTCATTCCTGGCTAAAAAATTTCAGTTCTTGAAACCTGTAGGCCCTGTTTGGTCTGAGAAAAATTGAGAGAAAAGAAAAGAAAATAGGGGGAAAAGTTACGTTCCATTGTTTCATTGGGGGAAAAAGAACGAAAGAGGAAAGTAAGAAAATAAGGCTAAAAACTCTCTGTTTTTCCCTCTCCAGACATGGAGAAAATAGGAGAAAGTTCTAGTTAATGTTCATGCCAGGAGAGTTTTGGAGTAAACTTGTAAGTTGATTTTTTATTTATTATTTTTTTCTTCTTATATTTTCTTTATAGTTTCTCTTTGAACTAAACAAGAACTTGATGTGAAAAATCTATTGTAAGAGCGCAATATCGGTTGTAGTGCAAACAGGTCGTTCCCACGAGGATCTAAGGTGCTTTTGCGTTCTCGCTAATCCTATTATCGTAACGGATTAACAAAGGATTTTAAATTGAACTTGAGTTATTCTAATGAGTCTAAGATATAGATTCTACGAGTTCACAACCATGTATTACTTCTATTATCTTCTTTCTGTCATAAAAATTGATCTTTATGTTTTAATTTTTATTTAAAGTATTCTATGTATGAGATATCAAGTTATGTGCAAGCATAATTCATCAAAAAAACTACTTTGCATAAAAACTAACTAAATTATTAGATAATTTGATGAAAAAGATGAAAACCAACAATCATAAATCCTACCCAAGCATAGACTATTAAGAAATTTAACTCAAGTATAATCTATCAAAGTATTAATCTCCGAGTAGCTGTATTTTAATCTTTTCATGGAAAAGTCAATTTTTTTTTTTTTTTTTTTTTACTTTAGGAATCAACCTCTTAACGGTATTAGTCAACAATTTGTTATTCTCACTGTTGTTTAACTAAAACATCACTTATTTTATAAAATTTCGAAATTACCCTTTATTCGTCATGTTTTGGGTGAGTTCTTAGTGATGGAGATGAGGTTAATTTAGAAATTTTATAAAAAAAAATATACAATTTAAGATAAACAAGTGTGAGAATAACAAATTGTTTACTAATGGCATTAGAAGTTCGGGACTAAAATTAGAATTTTAAATTTAAGGGGTAATAAATTAAGTATTAAACTTAAAGTGTTAGTAATAAGTTATACTACCTCTATGCTATAGGGGTCTCACCGTAATTCTCTATGCTATAGGGGTCTCACCGTAATTAATCCTATTGTATTAGTTTACAAAACAATTTAGATGAAACTTGATCGCATGCATCTTTGGTTTGTATAGTCAAAAAGCCGATGATTTCTTATAGTCAATGAATTTGTGATGAAAATGCCTGTTGGCAGTCAGAAACTTGAGTAAATTCTATTATCTACTAAGGTAGAAGTGTGTACGTGAATTAAGTACTTAATTGTGTGTTCTTGAGTAATTCTATTATGTAAGAAGCTAAAAGTGTGTACATGAATTAAGTACTTAATTGTGTGTTCTTGCATCTTTAATTTGAAAAATACACCTTGATTTATTCGATAAAGATTGAGAGCGCACGAAGAAGAGGGCGTGGGAGAAAATTATTATGAATGATTGAGAGGAAAGGAATTTTCATGTTAGATTTATCTTCTTTTTTTTTTAATTTATTTATGTCCGAACTTTGTTTATAGCGGCACCAAAAAAACTTACGGAGACGATTACAGAGATTGGAGACCAATCGAAGTTCCTGTAGCTTTTGCTAGTCCAAAATTATGACTCGTAGAAGTCTCAACAAGATTCCCAGAGAATAAATAAAATTCAAAATAAGTATCTCAATTGGAGCTTAACATTGGAATCAATGTTGAAAATAACGCATTATGAAACCCATTATATTGCGTTACATAAATTAACGGAACTCCAGTGCTACGTAACAGCTGAAAATAATTCAATGCATCGTAATAGTACATTTTTCATCGTAATAGTACATTTTTTACTAATGGCATTAGAAGTTCGGGACTAAAATTAACACTTAACACTAATAGTCAACATTTTTTTTGCTTTGATGATAACAGGAATTACGGTTGCGGATGTAATAAAATTTAGATAAATGTGAAAATTATTGTAAAATTTAGTATAAAATTAGAGTAGATTATGCATTACAAAATGGTTATATATATTCTTTTTAGAATTTTTTAATTTATTTTTCAATTTATAAATATTATTTTATATAGTTTTATATTTATTTTTATTAAATAAATAGTAAATTGCGTAACCTACGCTATCGCTATTTTAAATATTAGTTGGAATCTTTTAATTGCTTACAATTTTTGACCTTTGCTCGCAGTTTCGAAGTCGTGTGATCTAGTCTTTGCTCTTTGTAATTTTCAATCATTCTGCACGTGGACTCGCCAGTCCTCATCCTTACGAACTCCAAAGCTATTTGTCTTGGTAACTGATGCAGTGCCTTTCTTCTCCAGCTATATTTGTCGAGCCCTCATTCTGCTTGTACTGCATTGATCTCTCAGTCTTGGGGATCATGTCCTCCATCTTCACTGCCTACGCACTGGTTGTGACTTTTTTTCCGAAGGTTAATCATACAAATCTAGGAACCATACTTTTAATTTTTTTTTTTTTTTTTTTTCGAGTCAAACTCACCCATACACATTTTTTTGTAACATTACCTAAATTAAGTTTTCATCGGAAGTTGAATTTAGAACTTCTTGCAAATTAACAAATTAGAGAGAGCTGATGTCACTTGAGCTTGCTATATATACCTCTTAATCCCATGTGCGATTGGTCATAAGAGCCATGAGACTCACGGCCTCTATGTGAGATTCCCTCTTCTATTGTTGTGCCCTAGGCTGTGGTAGGCTTGAGAGAAAATCAGGGAAAAAAAAAGGGTTTTTATATATCGGTTCTTTATATCTTTAAAAATTAGATTTTAGTACCTGAAATCTTCATATTTTGATTTTAATCTCCAAATTCTTTAAGCCAAATAAACGGTAAATTTTAATTTTAATATTTAAGAGGTAGAGAAAATAACTGATATACTCTAAGTTAGTTTTAGTCTTATCTCATTTGGTTAGAGTTAGGATCTGCTTTCCTTCATTTTTTGTTCATTTTTTGAACAAAGTGGTAAGGAACGGTAAAAGTGGTGGCTTTGTGGGGCATAACGGAAATCCAATAAGAAGATGAAGAGAAGAGGAAAAGAAAAAGAAGGGAAATAATTGATATTTTCCTCTCTTCCAGGCCAAAATTTTAACTGGGTTAACGGAAGTTACTCAGGAAGAGTAAAGTGAAGCAACTTTTAAAGAATTTGGAAGACTAAAATAAAATATGAAGATTTCAGGAACTAAAATCTAATTTTTAAATATTTAAGAGACCGATATGTAAAAACTCCAAATAAAATATAGAAATTGATTTTTTTTTTTTTTTTTTTTATGTTAGGTTAGCAAGAAAATATTTTCTTTCTTTTAGATTTTCTCTCAAACCAAATAATAGAAGACATTTTCTTTCATATATTCTTTCCTTTTTCTTTTGTTTTCTCTCAAACCAAACAGAGCCTTATACATACGGTAACGACTTAGCATACGGTAACGACTTAGCGGCCGTATTCCCCTTTTAGGGTTGTACGTCTTCCATCATCATTTGCATACCAAAATGTTATTCTTTTGTTGCAAAGTTCACATGTATCTTACAAGTTACATATATATACATGCAAAAAAAGTAAACACTAAAAAAGATTGTCTAACTTGCCAAATCTTTAATCAAATATATGAAACATTCACAACCAATGCGTGCATTGACACCTAGGAATCACATTCTTTGTCCAAGTGCAAGAATGGCGGATTGCGTGTGCAACAATTAGATTTGGTGGACAGTGCACTAATGGACGTGTACATAGATCAATCTTTTATCCGCATTATACAAAATTTTAAATTAAAAATAAAATTTTTATTTTTTCAATTTAAAATTTTATATAGAATGGATCAAAAATCGATCCATAGACATATCCATTATCATCCATACAGTCCCCAGTCATTTATGTATATTTTTTCCGTTTACACTAGAAATATCATTATTGTTTAGATGCTGAACTCTATTTCAAAATTCATACTTGAAGCGAATCTAGATACTAACAAGATTTGATTGTAACTAAATTTATAAAAGAAATTCGACTGTAATTTGTAGGGTTTTTACATATCTGTTCCTTAAATCTTTAAAAATTAGAATTTAGTCTTCAAAATCTTCATATTTATAATTTAGTCATGCAATAAGTTACCTCACTTTAGTCTCTCAGTCATATTTTTTTGTCCGAATTTTCGGTTATAATTCTGAGTTATTTCACTTTACTCCTCCATTTCCTCTTCCTTATCTTTTCCTCTTCTTATTAGGTTTCCCTCTTTATTCTTCTCCTCTCTCTCTCTTTCTTTTCTCTCAGTTAATCTCTAAAGTGAAGTAACTCATGAGAACCTAATAATAAGAGGGAAGAGAGAGAGAAGAAGAATGGAGAGGGGTCTAAAGTGACGTAACTCAGAGGTAGAACGGAAAATTCGAATCAAAAATATAGTTGGGGGGCTAAAATGAGGTAACTTAAAGGATTTGGGAAATTAAATTATAAATATGAATATTTGGGGGGGACTAAATTCTAATTTTCAAAGATGTAAGAGACAGGTATGTAAAAACCCCTAATTTGTATTTTGGTTAAAATGCTTTGTGATACATTGTTGTACTCAGTAGATTCCTTTGTGAATAATTACTAAACTTGCTTACTTGATTCTGATATGTACTAGTATTGCAATATCCACTCAGACATTTTGACAGCTTACCACCATCTATGTCAATATCTATATTTTTAATGGAGAAATTTTTTAACATCTATTTATGTCAACTCAAAATTAGTTCAAATACATTATACATGGCATTTTTTGGAATAAAAATATAGACGATTTGTTCGTGACAGATCTATTCAGCTCTTTCTTGACTTGACGAAGAGGCAATAAATGATCCCATTAGTTATCATTATCCTTCCCCACTTCTATGTCTGCTAGCAGGAAGATGAACACACATACTTTTGGAGGTGTATGACTAAATGAAAGAATATGAAACCATAAATATTATTATTATTTTTTTAAGTAAGAAAATGATTTTGTCATCTAGCTAGTGTGTGTGTATATATATATATATATATATATATATATATATATATATATATATATATATATAACAATAGTTGTTTATTTTGAAGCAATTTAAAAAAGTAAGTGGCAAAAGTATTGATATGTTAATTTCATATTTATTAAAGTAATTCCATTCTTTACTTTTTGGGGTTTTTACATATCCGTCCCATATATCTTTAAAAATTAGAATTTAGTCCCCCAAATCTTTATATTTATAATTTAGTTCTCCGAATCTTTTAAGTTAGCATAATTTAGTCCTCCAACTATATTTTTGGTCCAAATTTTTCGTTATACCCCTGAGTTACTTCACTTTAATCATTTCTTCCCTTTTCATCATCTCTTTCCTTCTTATTGGATTTTCCTCTATATTCTTCTCCTCTCTTTCTTCCTTCCCAGTTAATCTCTAAAGTGAAGTAACCTAGGGGAACTCAATAAGCAGAGGGAAGAGAGAGAGAGAGAAAGGAAAAGAATGGAGAAGGAAACCCAATAAGAAGAGGAAGAGATGAGAAAGAGGGAAGGGATGACTAAAGTGAAGTAAATCGGGGGTATAATAGAAAATACGGACCAAAAATATGATTGGGGGACTAAATTATAGTAAATTAAAGGATTTAGGGACTAAATTATAAATATGAAGATTTGGAAATTAAATTCTAATTTTTAAATATTTAAGGGATAGATATGTAAAAAAACCCTTACTTTTTTTACTAGGTTAGGGTTAGGATTAGGGTTAGGGCCGACTTCTATTTTTTATATAGGGAAAGTTAAATATGAAAGGCATCCGAAATGATAAAAATCTCTCTCGGTGTTTCTTTCTACGAAACATATGTTTAAAGTGCATAAAAATGGTTCATTTTCATTCCCATGATTGCCCAATCAAACACCTTCTTAGCAAAAAGTAATATTAGCATATCTCACTAATTTATGATATCTTTCTAAATTACGATATTTGATAAATCCTCTAATTTATTAGTATATTTTAGGATATCTTTCTAAATTAGTATTTTGACAAATACCCCTAATTGGACTGATTATGTTGATTGAGAATTATGTAATTAATATCAAATTATATATTTTCTTGTTTTTGTCATTTATATTTGCCTCCTTTACCTATATAAAGATGGTCATTGTACCGTTTATAAATACTTCAGAATACAAAGATATTCTTCACTCTCTCAGTTCATAGTTTTATCATAGTATCTAAGATCTGATCTTTTTATTGTTCTAAGATCTCTGACCCGCGCCTCAACCTGCCGATATATGATCCGCGCCTCAATCTAGTCTCTAACTCGTGCCTTGATCAGTCCATCTGCGCAGAAAACTCATCGTGTTCATTCTAATAATTTTGTCATGGCCACTACAACGCTCAACCCCTCCATCAAAGTTCTTTCAAATCTCTCAAGGACCAAGCAATGGTGTCCTTTGCTTTTGCAGTTGTGATGGCGCTTGCATTGTTCACTGGCGCCGGAAGGCACAACCTCTGCTCTGCCCCCTCGCGAGCCATTCGTCACCTCGCCGTTGCCGGCTACAACTCCTAGGCCTATGGTAACTCCTGCTTCGCCGTCGTCGCCGGCTGCAACTCCTAGGCTTATGGTAGCTCCTGCTTCGCCGTCGTCGCCATCTTCAAAAGCATTGCCTTTGTCGTCTCCATCTCGTGCGCCGATGACTCCACCTACTACTCTGTATAGATTTTATAACAAATTATGAAAGCAGATTAGGTGTTAAGATTGTCTAGTTGGGTAAAAAATTTTAACGACTAATAGAGCTCGTGACGAAGGATGTTTCTGAATTTTATTATGAGAAACTATAATTGTTGAGATCATGTTTTAGTAAAGAAAAGAAAGATAACTTGATGTAAGCCTTCCTTACTTTTACTCCATATCGTGAAGGAAGAAAAACTTAGATCTATTTGATAAAGTGTGTAATTAATTGATGATATCAAGTTATCAAATTAATTCATCCTTAATTGTGACATGCATGTTAATGATATTCAACTAGGAGAAATTCCCTGACTTGTGATTAATGGCCAGCACCAAAGTCTATAATGTAGTGTGTGATCCAATATGGATTTATGTCTATAATTAATCATGAATCCATCTTAAATTTTTTTTTTTTTTTTTTTTTTTTTTTTTTTTTGGCGAAGATCATATCAAAAAATTGATTCATGTCCATACCTTTATAAAATTTCATTACAACGAAAGGTGTGTTTGTTTGCATAGAAGTTGAATAAAAGTAGCAAGAAGTTACTTTTTATATATTTATATACTGGGTTGGCACCTACGTAGAAAAGCTCTAGAAAGTAGATGAATAAGCCAAAAAATTTAATTTTTTTTTTCATGACATCATTATTATTCAAAAACTATACTTTTATACATTCAAAAACTATACTTTATACATGTAAAACAATAAAAATATATAAATATTATTTTATATAGTCAATTAAATAATGCTAACATCCTACTTCTTCATAAACTTTTTTTCTTTCAAAATTTAATAAACAAACATAAGAAAAACTCTCTTATTTTGTTTCCATTTTTAAAGTTATTTCTTAATTTCTTCCGTACTTTCATAACTTCACATGTGATCCTACGTGTCAAGTCATAGTATTTCTCTCGATTTCAGTAATAGCCCAAACCCATCAATACCTTTTATTTTATTTATATATATTGTTTAAATTGGTTTAATATGTGAAAACTTATCTAGATTAGAGATAATAACCACTTTTATATGCATATTGTTACTTAAATTTAATTTAACTAAATGATAAATGGATTGAGTTTAAATTTCAAAATTTTCTCAACAGTCTCAACATATTCAACAAAATCTATCTTGCTTAATTACCCAACAACTTAACTTTTCCCTCCCAATTTCTTTCCATGTAAAAAAAAAAAAAAATACAAAAGAAAAGAGAAAAGAAGGAGGACATTCCAATTCTTGGGAGTTTTCAAAGGAGCACGCCACTTTTCCTAGTGAGCCCACTAGATAGTTATTTTTCGTTCCGGCTTTTAGTTGGAAAGTGGGCTCACTAGGAAAAATTGTGTGCTCCTTTGGAAACTCCCCAATTCTTGGCTATATTTTGTGTGGAGAATTTTTTTGGGATTTGCTATTCAATCGAGACAAGTGCTCTTTTTCTTTTCTCCTGATTCACTTCCTTGTATAATATAATTTAGATAGGAAAAAATTAATAATGGAAAGATTATAATTTTTCTCCTTTAATTTCGTTTATCTAAATGTTAAATTTACGAATAGCTGCTAGAGGAATGAAATACCATATTCTTCTTATACTTAATTGATTTTAACGACTGTTTTATAAATTTTGTTATTCACATAAACATTATCTAACATATCATCTTTTTATTAACAATGTTCTCATAATTTTTTGGGCTTTAAATCACCTACTGAGCTCCTTCCTCGTTCTCAATGGTGACTACTAGGTGTTGTAGATCATCTTCCTCTATCATCTATAAATTAATATCTTCTATATGTGTCAAACCGGGATCATTAGAACAACCTAGTAAGTGCTATAAGAAAAAGGGAGATAACACATAGACACGTTATATGGACAACATGTTTGAGCACCATAAAAATTATGTCTTGAATGATGTAAGTTTTTTATTGTATCATGCTTGTTTCGAGTGTTGAAATATGCATGTGAATGGATAAATATATGTGTCATGTAGCTATTGTACTATAACAGTAGTGATAATAAATCTAAGGTATGTATAAAACACGATACATGTTATTAGAGTCAATTATAAATATATTTGGAATAGTCTAAAGTAATGTGCTACATGTTTTACGAATATCCCGTGCATATCCGGGATTAGTGATCCCCCTGGAACTGTTCTAGAACAATACCGTTAGGTGCTAATAGAAACATGAATTCTGATGAGTATAAACTCTAGGTGCACAAGTCCCATGAATAATAATGGTGAATTCAATAATCATCTTAAACCTCTGTGATTAGGTCATAAATTTTGGTTGCATAGCCTCGTAAAATGTACCTCCTAAAATATGTATATAGTTCCTTTTTCAAATTCCCTCTTGACCCTATAAATTTACCTTAATATTTTTAATTTATGAAGAAACCAAATGGTAGGCTCCAATGTACTCTTGAAGCAATGTGTGTACCAATTAAAATTGGATCAATATTATCTTAATATTAGACTCCTTGGAACTCTTGAAAGCAACTCATTTAATCAAATGGTAGGCTCCACTTAATAAAATGTCACATGGAATGTGACTACATTGCGTGATCCTTGCCCACAATTATATCTCTTTTGTCCCTTTTATATCTTTACTTTTCTCTTCTTTTATTGAAACTTTTTTGTGTATTAATTGATCCATGCATTTGAAGGAGAAAATTTATTTATTTTTAGGGTTTTTTACATATATGTCCCTTACATCTTTAAAAATTAGAATTTAGTCTCTCAAATCTTCCTAGTTATAATTTAGTCACCTAAATCCTTTAACTTACCTCACTTTAATTCCCCAGTCAGATTTTTTGTCAGAATTTTTCGTTATATCTCTGAGTTACTTCACTTTAGTCCTCCATTCCCTCTTTCTCTTTTTATTTGATTTCCCTCTCCATTTTTCTCCTCTCCCTCTTCCCTTTTCTTATTGAGTTCCTCTGAGTTACTCCATTTTAGAGATTAACTGGGAGGGAAGACAGAGAGAGGAGAAGAAAGGAGAGGGAACCCAATAAGAGGAGGAAGAGAAAATGGAGGATTAAAGTGAAGTAATTAAGGGGTGTAACGGAAAATTCAAGGCAAAAATATATTTGGAGACTAAAGTGAGATAACTTAAAGGATTTGGGGGACTAAATTCAAATTTTTAAAAATGTAAGAGACAGATATGTAAAAACCCCTTATTTTTAATTTAAAGAGCCCCCATCATTCAAGTTGGCAATGATTCACGAGTATATTTCTCTATGGGTGGTCTTGCTTGCCTTTTTATAGAAAAAAAAATAATAAATTGAAAAGAATATCTTTTGGCTCTTGCTTCTTCTTTTATGGGTGTCTAGTTGATTCTTCTTTTATTCTAAGTGGCGCTTATTGTTCGGTTGCAATTAAAATCGTAAAAGTTTATAACTACAGTTATAATCACTTATGCACATATAGTAATTACAGTTACGAAAAAAGTGCACATGACACTTTTCCTTCTCCCTCGCAAATAGTGATTGTAATACCGATAAGTGAATTATACTTAAGACATCTTGAAAATAAAATTAATATATGAGAATCTTAAACAAGAGACAAAATCGTTTTTAAATCAATTTTAAACATGTTTTGACATTTTTTTAAATATATTTTAAAAACAAAAAATATATATATTATCGGCTTTATTAAATTTATAGTATTTCTTTTTCATGAAAAATATTTCTACTTTAAAGTTCAATTGATGAACATGTCCAATTAACAAGTAATCTAAAAATAAGTCAAATGGGACAACAAAAATGTAAATTTTTTTTTTATTAATGTTAGATGTACTTTTGTTGATTTTATATTTTGGTGACATAATATGCGATTATCCTATAAAATTTGACACCCACACACATACATATAGATAGAGATAGATTTGGTTCCTTATCGGAGAATTTGATGTCATATCATTTCCATTTAAAATCAACTTTTAAACATTCCTATGAGCAATTCGCCTTGTTTAAGTTGATTTACACTATTTGAAACTGCTTTAAAAAAAAAACAATTAATTTTTGAAAAAAAACATAATCCTTCTCCATTTATTCCTATTGAATAATATATTATCATTTAAATCTCTACAATTCATATCTTTTTTTATCATCTCCAATCATATTTTTTTTGACTTACCTTTGCTCTTTTAACTTGTGCTATGTTGATAAGCTCTCCTCATTAAACTGGTACATTTGTAAGTCTACATTACACATGACCAAATTATTGCATTTTTTATTCATGCTATAAAATGTGATAATGTTTTCTGCTGACTGTCACATTACTACCACAACCCTTCCTACTCTAGAGTAGAGAATGTCTATTATTTGTTAAAGACTTTCCTAATTACACTTAATTAATTGCACTAAGAGCTCATCAAAATTCTCTTGTTACATAATTCTATTGGCAAGACTCCAAGTAGTATGCTTCAAAGACTTGAGATATAATATAATATTGATAATAATTATCATATTTGTGAGATTTTTCTCCCTCGCAAATTATTATAAAGTAGATGTCAGTGCCAAGGAGATCCAATCTTGAGTTAATGCCAATTGAAAATTAATTATACAATTAATTGGCATATCATATAAATTGATGGATTCTTAATCACATGCTTAGTTATTAGTTTTCTTTATTTTTTTTTATTTTCAATCTGATGTAGGTTTTTTTCTTCTATTTCTTCTCATGTTACATATCAATAATAATCTCGAGATATGCTTTACATATCTTTGACAGAATTAGGAGTCTTCAATATCTCTCCTTTTAACTTCTGCGGCTCGGGATGCCATCACTTTAGCAATTATCTGGTGTGAGCGTAACAATCGAATATTCCGAACCATCCATCGTGACACCGCCTCTCTCATCCACTATATTAGCTACTATGCAGGGACTTGGTCTCAACATTAGCCATCGGCCCTCCTCCTTGTATCCCTTTTTCTCCTTTTTGATGCATGTATAAATCCACCAATATATAAATGTGGACTCTTTATATGTGTGTGTATGGGATTACTGTAAGTGAGCCGTCAGTTTAGAAAAAATTACGTGAATTAGCGGCCAAAATACAGTAATCCAATAATTTTTCTTCAATTTTTTTTTAGAATTGAGATTTCTACCTCTTTAACTTTAATAAAATTAAACTTCATGAATTTTGAAATTCATTTAAACTTTCATCAAGTTGATACAAAATATATATTCATTAAAATCGTTAAAAATTATGTCAACTTGATGAAGGAGTAAATCAAAACTAAAATCCAAGAAATTAGATATGAGTGAATCCTAGAGGGTCGAGATCATAATCAAAAAGAAATTATTTAAAAAAATTATTGGAGATAGTGAAAATGAACTGCAACTCAGGTAAATTGCATGAACTGTCAGTTTATTTCCATTTTTCACACACATATATATGAGAAAACGAAAAAATCACCGGCGGTGAAGGGAATTCATTCACAACTGCTTATGTGGCCCAATAAAATTATTACACGTGGCGCCACTCAATATAACAAATAAAGAAACTCTCTTAACCACCTTTTCAGTGGCGCTACGTATAATAATTTTATTGGACCACCTAAACGACAGTGAAAGAACTTCTTTCATTGCCGATAAATTTCTCATTTACTATATATATATATATATATATATATATATATATATATATATATATATATATATATATATATATATATATATATATATATATATATATGAGAAAACGAGAAAATCACCGGTGGTGGAGGGACTCCCTTTACTGCCGTTTAGGTGGCCAAATAAAATTATTGCACGTGGCACCACTTAATGTAACAAATAAAAAAACTTCTTTAATCGCTCTTTGAGTGGCCACGTGTAATAATTTTAGTGGACCACCTAACCGAAGATAAAGGAATTCACTTTACCGCCAATGAATTTTCCGTTTACTCTATATATATAGAGAGAGAGAGAGAGACCTATTTCATGTCTTAACGAAACATACAAGATGATATTATGTGGTCTTTATCCAAAGAATATCATTTCTTTAGGGAGTTTCCAAAGGAGCACACCATTTTTTTCTAGTGAGCTCACTTCTCAACTTTCAGTCTGTTTAAAATTTTCCTATCTAGTGGGCTCACCGGGAAAATTGGTGTGCTCTTTTGAAAATTCCCCTTCTTTAGCTGTTGTACAGGATGTTGGTACTATAAATATATTAATAAGATTCTTGAAGGAGCCACTCACATCGACTCCTCTTCTCAACGTCACTATCTGTCTCCACACTTATAAACCTCAATCCAAAGTTTCATCATGACGATGGACCTCCACCTCCTAATACAATGTGTTACGAAAAAACTTATTGGAGCCTTAGAATATCTCACCATCACCATATCAAACATTGATTATGTGGCACATATTGAGTCTATTTATTTGTGGACAGGCCTACTTCCATTTTTAGAGATGATCGGAGATCTTAGTAACAATTACATAAGAATAAATAATAACGAATCATACAAACACACACATTTACGTGGTTCGTTCCAAAATAGACTATGTCTACGACTGCCAAAGATTTTCTTAACTGTTTGAGAATATGATTATATATATAGAGAGAGAGAGATATGAAGATGAGCTAACAGCTCACGCAAATTATCTGAGTTGCAGTTCATTTCTATTATCTTAAAGTTTTTATTTTTTTTTTTAAATTCTTTTGGATTATGATCTCGAACCCCTAGGATTCACTCATACCCAATTTCTTAGGTTTTACTTTTGATTTGGTTCTCCATCAAATTGACACTCAATAAGTAAATATTTTCTATCTACCTGATAAAAGTATAAATGAACTCCAAAATTCATGAAATTTAATCTTATTAAAGTTAAGGAGGTAGAGATTCTAATTCTAGAAAAAAAAATTGAAGAAAAATTATTGGATTACTGTATTTTGGCTGCTAACTCACGTAATTTTTCCTGAGCTGACGACTCACCTACAATAATTCCATATGTGTGTGTGTGTGTGAGAGAGAGAGAGAGATGGGTTGTGGGCTAGTGTTAATGTACAGTACTTCAGACTTCACAAAACTCAACATTCACACATTTTGATGCCCTTGTTCAAATGTTGAGATATCTTTATGTTACGCAATCACGTTCCTTGTTCTCTTCGAGTCCACACTGCCCTTTGAGGATATTCTAGTGGCGGTCAGGCTCATGATCTAGGGGAGTTTCCAAAGGAGCACACCATTTTTCGTAGTGAGCCCACTTTATATCTGTTCGGGCTTTGAGCTTGGAAAAAAAAAAAACACTGAAAAGTGAGCTCACTAGAAAAATTGGTGTGTTCCTTTGGAAACTCCCTGATCTAGAACACTTATAGCCTAACCATGGGGCCATTATATCTTCTTTGGCTCTTCTATGTGAAGCGAAAGACAAGATACCATCTCTCAATCCAGTAGGACCAGTACTGAGACTAAGTGACGCATCTATTACCATTCCTATCCAGTGCTAAGACTGAGTTGGTGCACCATCGAACTTAAGTGGTTACGGGTTATTGAAGGATATGAGTCTAAGAGTGTCTCTTGATGTTCCACTGTACGGTAACGATCAAAGTGCTATACACATTGCTACTGATTCTATGTTTCGTGTGCTCGCAAAATATATCGTAGTAAGACTATCATTTGATTCATCAAGAGTATGATAATCATCATATGTCCCCTCCACACGAAAGACCAAGTGGCTAATCTCTTCACGAAGGTACAATTTAAATCTAAACTCTCGGGGGAAATTCTATTTACGCAAGACAATTTATTCTTGATGCGCACATATTTGAAACTTGCAAATAATTAGGAGTTTGTCAATCTTTTTTTTAACTAAGTTACCATTTTAAATTTCAAAAATTGTATTACTTTTTATAAATTTAAAACATTATTATAGTCTTCCTCCTCTGTTCTCTCTCTAAAATCAAAAACAATATTTTTTTGTGCTATTTAAATATTAAAAAAACACATCTCCCATAAATTCATTGATTTCCTAACTCACTAAAATTTTTATATTTGCGTTCTTCAAAAAATTAAGAAGAATTTAAAATTTTTCGAATTCACTGTGACGAGCAAAATTAGGGTTTAGAGTTTGAGTTTTTTGAAACAAATGGAAAAATCCAACGTGTAATTGGTGTCGAAGGACAAATCTCGAGTACGGATTAAAATTATTCTTAGTTTTTTATATTTTTTTGTTTGCAATTGATTGTTACTATTTTTTTTTTTGGCGCGACGGTAGGTCACTGGTCGGTTGGGACTAGAAAAAGAGGGTGGCGTTGGAGGCGGTGAGTGGCGAGGGAGTTGGGGTGACGATGGAAGCGGACGGATAGCGGAGCAGGGCTTGGATGAAAGTTTAAGAATTTTAGGGCTCTGTCGCGATAAATGAAAGTTAGAGAGAGAGAGGGAGGGAGGATTAAATTTGGGGAAAAAATTTGAAAGTATAGAGTAAATTTGTGATGTTTCAAAATCGAACGTTGGTATAAAGAGTAATTGGACGTTAAAAGTAATTTGTCGTACCTAGATAGAATTTCCCAAACTCTCGGTCCTGATCCACAATTAGTTTGACGATAAATTATTACGTACAGATATAATGAGTACTTAAACTGCACATTTTTTTATGAAATACTCAAATTACCCTCCTTTACCTCACTAAAAACTCACCAAAAGCATGTACAAAGGAGGATAATTTGGGAATTTTATAAAAAAAAGTGCAGTTTAAATTAAACAAGAGTGAGAATAGCAAACTAATGCAGTTAGGAATTCAGGGTGAGTACTTAAACTGCATATTTTTTATGAAATACTCAAATTACCCTCTTTTACCTCACTAAAAACTCACCAAAAGCATGTACAACGGAGGATAATTTGGGAATTTTATAAAAAAAAGTGCAGTTTAAATTAAACAAGAGTGAGAATAGCAAACTAATGCAGTTAGGAATTCAGGGACTAAAATGAGAGTTTTAAACTTAAAGGTAATAAGTTCCGCTACTCCTATAGTATAGGGGTCTAACTGCAATTAAGTAAAAGAAATAATTTAAAAATACTGTGCTTGCTTTGTATAAAATGCAATGGTCATTTTCATGAAAAAAAACTTGCCTAAATTATGTTAGCATTTTATTTCCCCTACCTTTTTCAGAGATAAATTATGATAGCAATCATACTATTATTTTAAAGTTGTTGAAGCATCACATTATGGTCATGAATTAAATGAGAGTATCAATTGACTGTTAATGATAATCTCAATTTATGTCCCATATGCATTAATATGTCCAAATATGAGTTAACGGTAATCTGTAATTTGGGCTTATTTAATGAATTAATCACTCTTTTGACCTAAACTTGAGTGTCCCCTCATAAAAAAAATGATAAAAAGCCTAAAATCTATGCTATGGCATTAACATTCTTGCGTTCTTTGATTGTCTCAAACTAGTGATATTCAGTAGGTCGATCTGTCGAAGATCGGAGTTTTCCGATCAAATTTAAGAGTAGAAGGTTTCAAGTATCGCCGAAAAAGTTTTCCGACTGAATTTCGACCGATTTCAGTTAGAGTCAGGCAAAGTCGCTGGAGTCGGCGGTGAAGTTCGTTTTTGGATGTTCGGTTGGTCGATCAGTCGGAAATCAGAATTTTCCAATCGGATCCGAGGATAGAAGACTTCGACTGCTGTCGGAAAATTTTTTTGATCGAACTCTGACCAAAAATCGAAGTCGGCGATCGTGGTCACCTTTATCTCAAATTTTGGGAATGAGTAAAGTTGTGGTTCCAAGTTCAAGATAGAAGGTTTTGGATTAAGCATCCAGTTTCTTGTATTATATTCTTTTCCAAGCATATGTATTGGGATTATTGTATATATACTGTCAGTTCAGATAAATTATGTGAGTTAGTGTAAAAAATATTAGTCCCATTATTTTTCTATTTTTTGTAAAAATTATAATCCATATTTCTTTAGCTTCTTTAACTGAGATAAGTCATGGGTTCATTTACTTTTCATCAAGTGGACCTGAATAAGCAAAATTCAATCAAATTGAAATACTTTGGTTGATTTTCGATTTTGAGTTTTGAAATCCGAAATTGAACCTAATCAACCGAATTATTTAAATATATATATATATATATATATATATATATATATATATATATATATATATTATAAAATAAATTTAATATCAATTGGATAGTTGGAAGAGATGTGCTTACTGAAATGTGCTATTCATGACCAAAACTCCACTTTTAATTTTTTTTAAATGTGGAAAAAGAATTAAGTTATTTTTTGGGGCAGAAATTTTGTTTTTTTTGTTTTGTTTTGTTTGGATATTACCATTTTTAGAGTGAGAAGAATATTAATTGATTGAATCTCACCGAAAAGGGCAATGGCATTCCCCACCTTTAAATGCGCCCCCCCCTCCCCCTCTTCTCTCTCTCTCTCTCTCTCTCCCCCTCCCAAGCCCAGCGCCGCTCTGCTAACTTATTATTGCGGGGGTGTTACGGGAATAATAAATGCCCCCGAAAACTTTTCTCTCTCTAAAGTATATTCCGACAGCAGGGGCATTTTAGGAACAGCCAAACAAAGCGAACTAAAGCGGCTGGGGAAATTCGATATGCGCACAATACTTAGTGAGCACCACATCCTATAGTAAAGTGATGAGAGAGATAGGGAAAAATGGTGCTCACTAAAAAAAAAGTGGTGCGCATTTAGAATTTCCCAAGCGGCTGGGAAAACATGTTTGAGCGCACCAATGAGCCCACATTTCTCATTAGAGAATTAGCTGCATGAACAGTACTGTTCGAAAATTAGTTTTTGAATAGATTTAACATATAGTTTAGATATTAATTCTTGATTAGAGGAAAAAAATTAGTTAAAAAAATAAATGTGTAATTTCTTACAAATTTAGGAGGTGAGATCATTGGGCAAAATGACGTGCATAAATAGAATTTCTTGGCTTGCTCAAGAAGCATAATTTTTCACAATTTTGAAAAAATCTATTCTGGCACACCACCTTGTTTAGGAAAACCACCTCCTAAAGTTAAAATAATTATACATTTGCTATTTTTAATCATATTTTTCTGTTTTAATTGGAGATTAATCTCTAAATAATATCATATCTATTCGAAGATTAATAACTGAATGGTGTGAAAACGGTTTTTGGACTCATTTCTGACCTAGAAAGGTGGTCTCACTGAGCAAAGTGCTGTGCTCAAATTGAATTCCCCAAGCGGCTGGCGGTTAGTAAATATATATCTTCCCACACTTTCACGAGCTCTCTCTCTCGACTCACTGTCGCTCTCTCTCTCTCCTCTCTCTCTCTCTTAAAGAAGAAGACAACACAGAAGCGAAAGCAAAGCTAGGAGAGAGAACAAAATACAGAGATGCAGCGGCGCAGGTTAAGGCCGAGCACGCTGTCCAGGCTGCGGCTCCTGCTAACGTGCGCCGTGACGACGATCGGGCTGGCGGCGCTGCTGGCGGTCCACGTGGCCCCCTCCGGCTTGGTCCCCGCCTTCGTCCCCCAGGCCTTCAGGTTCCAAAAGGTTCGTTTTATTTTTTATTTTTTTTATTTTATTTTTTTTGTGAAAAGGAGATATTTTTTATGTTGCTTTTTTGGCAAAAGAGTTGATGTTGATAGTAACTGCAGCTTCTAATTTGGGGAAACCAGTCTTATTTCTAGTTTTGTTGCGTTATGTGATTAATGAAAGAAACGAAAAATTGGGGATCTTAGTGGACAAATTACTATTTTTGTGGTCTTTAATGGATGCCTTGCTTCTCTCCGAGTTTTTGTTTTTATTTATTTATTTTGGGTGAATATTTAGGTTTTTTTATTTTAGTTCTATTATGTGATTTAAAAGAAAAAAACAATTAGATTTTATTGGATAACTACCTGCTTCTAATTTGGGAGGAACGCTATCTTTTTTATTCCTCTTTTATATTTAACTGTTCTGGATGTCACTGTCTATCCTTTTATTAAATAGAAAAATAATGACATTAGGGTTACTATAACTAATTCTTAATTTTAAAATTTCTTGTGATTTAGATGTCAAAATTTATGAAATTTTACTAAAAAAGAGGAACTTTTTGGTGTTATAATGTTTGTGATTTTTTATTTTTTGGATGCAGCAAAGGGAGGTTGGATTGCGAGGGTGGAGTACAGAGCTGAGATGGACTCAAGAATTTGCCCCACCTCAACTGTCCAAGTTCTCCATCTCCTCTCATAAGGTGACCCGATAATTTTGTTTTATTTATTGACTTTGATTTGCCAATAAATTGCCAATTTTTTGATCTTTTTGTTAGTAGAATCGATGATTCCCAATCGCGGGTTCGTGCTAAAATTTTAGAGTTCATGAAGTAGTCATGTTCATCTCTTTCATTGTGTTCACTCCTCTAGAATTGAACAGTTGGATGGCAAGAATGGGTCCTCGGAGTTGGAGAGGCTGTGGAAGCATCCGTCCAGTCGAGATTTCATTCCTTGTGTGACACCAAGTGAATCCTACTCTCGTGAGAAAGCTAACTGATTGTTTTCTTTTTTATATAGATATATAGGTTTTATTATTAATTTCGGGTTTGTTGTTTTTGTTGTTCTTCAGCACCCCCTGAATCGAGAGGTTACCTTCTTGTTCATACCAATGGTGGATTGAATCAAATGCGCACTGGGGTAACTGAACCTCTATCTTTTTTTTTTTTTTTTTTTTGCTACTAGGATCGGCTTATAGGTCAGTTTTGAAGAAAATGTGTTGTATTTGGCTGTAAGGATGGTGAAATGAGGAAATAGGTAGAGAAAGAAGAGGGATGTGATACTTCTCTAGTCTTCACTACCTTAATGTACAAAAAAGTCTTTAGTTGTTTGAAACCAATCATTTTTCTCGTTCACTTGCCGGGTTAAGTCTGCTCCCAATTTAATCAGACTTTCAATGAAGTGTGACTTTTGATCACACATTCCATTAGACATAAACCTGTTGTAGCAGAAACAAAGTTGCATCTACTGTAAGAAAGAAATCTGAACGAGAAGAGGAGGAGAAAAAAAAAACGAGAGAGCATAAACGTTTGTGTGATTGCCACTTAGGCCTTATATCCATTGGATGGTGTCATAGAGTTCATATCATCACGAATAGAAAATAAGAATGCAGGATTGTGAATCTGTAGATGCTTAAAACATATCTTTATAATCCTCCAAATGCTTTGATGCTTGCTTCTCTTGTCCTTTTCATCCGTAATTCTCTTAGTCATGTCCTTGACACCGTTTCAGAGGTTGATGTCTGGTTGTCAGCTGGTTGAATAATCTTCGTCAAAATATGCCCTGTACCGTTTTTAATTTGAAGTTGTTATCCTATGTATTCCCCAGTTGATGGATAAGGGTCAAAGGTTTATGATTCGTTGCTCTACCAGATGCATATACAATACAAGAAGTTTGGAAATAATAATTTAGTCCCTGGGATCCACTATGGTAGGTACATCAGTGCTGTTGTCAATTGGCATGGATTTGATTGTTGTCGTTGTTGGCCCATACAGTACGTATCTCCTACTTACATCATCTTTAGGTCAATGGTTCTGGACAACATAAATTGATTATTGCTTGCAGTCAAGGTCTATCTGTCGCATATCCCTGTGTTTACCTTTTTTTTTTTTTCCTTAAACGTATACTGGTTCTATCAATATGGTTACCTAGATACTAAAGAACATCATCTGACAGAACTAAGATACTTACTAGTTGACATTCAAATCTGATTGATATTTTTGATGTTTTAAACACATTACATGCTCCTCCTTTTCTTCCTCTCTTAAAAAGATTTTTTTTTTGTTTTTTGGGTTATTTGGGGTGATTGCTGATGGATATTCTCATTCTGAGTGGCAGATATGTGACATGGTAGCAGTAGCACGTTTAATAAATGCAACACTCGTCATTCCAAAACTCGATAAAAGATCATTTTGGCAAGATTCTAGGTAAAGAAAAAAATTTCTTTTAAAGATTTTAGAAAATGATTCTCCTTACAAGATGTGTTAATGATGGAATTGTGGAATTGCAGCAATTTTTCAGATGTGTTTGATGAGGAACATTTTATAGAATCATTGGCCAGTGATGTTAGAATTGTAAAGAAGCTGCCAAAGGAATTGGCAACAACTACCAAGGCAGTAAAATATTTTACAAGTTGGTCAGGTGCAGAATATTACCAAAACGAAATTTCACGCTTGTGGGAAGATTATCAGGTTAGCAAATTATAATGTTTTGGACCTTTCTTTTTTTCTACTTCCACTAGTAAGGTCTTCTATCATTATTCCTCATGCAACTGAACCTTCCTACAGGTTATCCGAGCTGCTAAATCAGATTCACGTCTTGCTAACAATAACTTGCCCCCTGATATTCAGAAGCTCCGTTGCCATACTTGCTATGAGGCTCTTCGATTTGCACCTCACATTGAAGCATTGGGAAAGGTGATAATTTACCTACACTGCCCCTTAGTTTCGATGTTATCTTACCTTAGCTTCTTATAGTACAATGCCCACCAAGTACACGTAATTACTCATCAATTGTGCAGTTATTAGTGGAGCGAATGAGGTCTTATGGTCGTTATATTGCTTTACACTTACGTTATGAGAAGGACATGCTAGCTTTTAGTGGGTGCACATATGGTTTGTCTCCTAACGAAGCGGATGAGTTAACAAGTATCAGGTTTAGAAGATACTGTCTACCATAAGTTAAACATTATATTTTCAAGTTCTGTGGTTTATGAACTTGCTTCTTCTTACTTCTCTAGAGAGAACACTTCTTACTGGAAGGTGAAGGAAATTGATCCACTGGAGCAAAGGGAAAAAGGGTATTGCCCTTTAACCCCAACGGAGGCTGGGATTTTTCTTTTTGCCCTCGGATATCCATCAAATACACCAGTATATATTGCAGCAGGCGAAATATACGGAGGCGATTCTCACATGAAAGGTCTTCAATCTCGCTTTCCTTTATTAATGAACAAGGTAATGAATACTTTTTGTGGTAACCAAAGAAGGACCTTGCTTTGGTTTTAAGTTTCAATTTTACAAGTTTCCATGTATTTAATATTATTGAAATATTATTTCCTGGCCTTTTTCATTTTTTCTTTTCAAATAAGATGAGACTGTTAAGGCCATTTTCTATTTTTATCAGCTACTATCATTTTTATTATGAAGTGCAATTTTTGAATATTCTATATATGGTATTCATAAACATGCAAGGAAAAGTGAGCTTGCTAGATTCAAACTCCTAGAGCACGCAATAGAAGGAGAATGGATGAATGACTTAAATGATGATCCTCAAAGAGGAATTTGAACACCTAAGAAGAAAAATAGGCTTTCCAAAATTTTTGATTCTAGAATTAATTTTCATATTTCTAGTCTAAAAAATAATTTAAGTAGTTATTAATTAAAAAAAAAGGAAGAAGAAATTAATGAACATCAAACCAAAAGAGATGTTAAGAGTTTAATCAATACAACAATAACTAAGCCTACTTAGCATTGGTGTTTCTGCAAATAAAGCAAGAGGCCTTAGAAGACAGAATGATAAGAGATGGGGCAGAAGGTGCTCCTGCCTATCCTCGGACGAACAACTCGTCGAACGATACATACGCAGGAAACACGAGCGTCAAGGGGGTTGGGTCTGGACCTTGACCAAAGATCCTATGACACTCGAGTCAGCAAGTTATGAGAAAGAAATTCTTAGATAGATTATATATCTTTGGCTTATATATAAGAAAATAAAGAGGTACTTTGGTCATGTATGATAAGACCCGTGCCCTTACATGCTTGAGTTAAGCATGAGAGATTTTAACTAAGCCTCTTACTGAGCTTGATAGTGAGCTTATTCTGCCTGATTAATTATTTATTTATTCCACTATACATAATGGTTGGTTGGGTTAGAGCCCGTTTGGGGGGGGTTGGTCCTTGTCAAGTCTAGAAATGTAATATAAGTCTACAATTTCTTTAGGCAATGTGAATTGTTTTCGAAAAGTCTTGAAGCAACATGATTGCAAGAACATACTGTTTTCATGGTACTTTATCTGACCATTTGATCGTGCTCGTACAACCTTGGTGTGCTTACTCCAAAGCGAGGTGTCCACGGGGGCGCAACTTTGGTTAGCTCGTGGGAGTGCGACCTTGGTCAGGCACCCATGTGCACCGCAAGTGCGACCTTGATCGTGCTTCCGAATGCAGCCTTGTCATGCACGCAGGAGCGTGGCCTTGGTCGTGGTCCTGAGCAAGGTCGAAATCGCAGGAGAACGACCTAAGTTGTGCTCTCAAGTGTGCTGCAAGCACGACCAAAGTCGGGCTCGCAAGAAGGCCGCACTAGTGCATTCTTTTTTACCACTCTTTTAGACTGACTTTTGGTAGTATTTTCTTTGGAAAAGTGTTTATCTTGGTTCCCTTATTGAGTGGGTATATTTTCTTGGTGCTCTCAAAAAATTTCGTTTGGCCCCATGCTTGTTGACGGAGCTGTGTTTGGAGCAAGTTGTTATCATTGCATAGTATTAACTTTGCACGATCATAACTTTCTGAGTCGGGAAGAGTTATGAAATGCGCATATACTTGTGTATGGATCTCTCTAAGGAGAATCTTTTGATTAGACTCTTTGCACAAAATTTTATTGTTTCGGAGTGCTTTGGGCTTTATAAATAGTCTATCAGTGCTTTGACGTCACAAAATCATAATTTTTTAACTTAGTGGAGTTATAGGGCATATCACCTATCAAAATCTGGATTTATTTGTCCGTAATCGGATGGCCTCATGGCCTTAGATTGATTAACTTTTGATTTTTTATTTGATCATATTGAATTCTCTGGTTGTAATAGTTTGTCATGATATGTTTTTTGACTACATGAGGGAAGTAAGATGGACTTATATTCCGTGTGAGCCTCAACACATCAAGGCGTACAACTTTGTAAGAGAGATAAACATATGCTTTTGTTTGTCGGGAATATCGATAAGAGGTGAGAAAATAGTCAAGTCTGTAATTCGTCGTATGATAATGACTAAGAGCTTTGGGTTGACCTTAGTAGATTAATTGGTAGTATTTTACTAACTTGATTATCTCAACTCATTTGCAAGCTAGTTTTTGTTTACTTGGCTCGAGCCAAGCTTGCGCATGCATAGTGCAACTTCGACGGCGTGTGCAGCATAGACGAAGAGCTTGCAAATGCACAAGTTTCGATTACTTGGCTCATAACCTAGTCTTTATTTGCCTTAATGTTAGGTCATTGGTTGTTAAATGTGTGACTAATTCTTTTTTTCCTGTGCATAGCTAGGTCTTAATTTTCTTAGCGCATAGCTAATATTTCTTGCTTGGTGTGAAACTAAGAAACTGAGATTTTGATTGCCTGACATGTTACACGGTTCTCGGTCTTTGGCCGTAGTAGAATCTTTAACCTCCTGGTACATAGTTCTTGGCATTTAACACATAGCTGAGTTTTTATGCTTAGTATGCACGTAGTTGAGTTTTTATGCTTAGTATATAGCCAAGTCTTACCATGCCTAGTGCCTAGCTAGGTCTTCGTGCTCAATACTGGCACGTAGCCAGGTCTTACTACTATGCCCTAGCATTTAGCTAGGTCTTGATGCTCGGCACATAACCCAGTTTTAAGTTTTGCATATAGCCAAGTCTTACTATGCCTAATGCGCAGCAACAACAAGTCTTGGTGCTAGGCATGTAGCCGAACCTTTGTGATAAGATGTGTAGGTCTTGGTGCTCGCTAAGTAGTCTTGTCTTTGATGCACAACGTATGGTCGCACATACACGTGGCATAATTCTTGGGCACGCTATAGTAGTCTCGTTTTTTGTTGTGCATGTACGTGATACTCCTCCATGGAGTGCGCACAGTGCGACTTCCATTGCTAGCACACACGATTCTTCTCTTGGGAGTGTGGAGCACGAACGTCTTGTTCATTGGAGCTTTGGAGTAAGTATGAATATAGTGGACGTGAGCGTGTTGCTTAGTCTTAGACTTCGAGAGTCTATAAAGTGGACATTTGCCTTAGCTGTGAGGGCCTTGAGAGTGGGCATCCACCTTAGCTCGGTCTTACTTGATGCATAACCAAGGCTTGAGTTATATAGCGTAAAACCAAGGCTTGAGTTATTTGGTGTGTAACCAAGACTTTTGTTTACTTGGAGTGTAGTCAAGGCTTGAGTTGCTTAAAGGCTTTGTTTGCTTGATGAATAACCAAGGTTTCAGTTACTTGGCGCATAACCATGAATTGAGTGGTTTGACACATGACCAAAACTTGAGTTGCTTGGCGCACAATCAAGGCTTTGCTTGCTCGATTAGTAACCAAGGCTTGAGTTACGTGGTGGAAAATTAAGGCTTTTGTTTGCTTGGTAGGCAGCTGAGGCTATTGTTTGCTTGGTGTGGAGGATGTGGTTTTTGAAGCAAGCCCTACTATGTGATTTGCATGAGAATGTATGAAGGAGTGGTTGTCAATTGTTATGTCTACTCGTTGTTCCAATATTTATTGGCCTTTCCCCCTTCTATCTCAATTGGTTCTCAATTCTCTTCATTTCTCTCAGACTTCTCATTTGCATGAATTGTTCAGCTATCATGAACATCTTTATACTGGCCATGAGCTCCTGAACTGTACTGGGAGGCTGAGTGTGTAAGGAGATGGTGAGCTTGTCTTCCTGAACTCCATTCTTCATTGCTATAATGATAAACTTAGGTATTTCTCATTCTCAAGTAACTCCTTGTTAAATTTTTCACAAACTCCCTTATGGACTCTCCTCGTCCTTGCTCTAATTTCATTAAGACAGCTGAATTCTTCTTGCGGTGTTGTCCTGCTATGAATTGTTGCTTAAAGAGGCAAGAGAATTACTGAAATGAGTGTATGGAGCGGGGTGGAAGACTACTGAACTAGTGAGGAGCCAATTTTCTTAGAATCGTTTGAAGGGCCATGCATAACAAGGCGCCAGTAGCACCTTGGAGTTGCATTACTACCTTGAAGGTTTGCACATGCTCTCGAGGGTCACTTGAGCCATCGTAGAGCTTGAGACATTGTGGCCTTGATCGGAGAATTGTTCCTGTAGTGATGCTCCAGCAAAAGGAGTCTCATCTTCAACATTGTCATCTTTATTTGACTCTGAGTTGGAGTACCAAGGCCTCTTACGCTGGGAACAATTTCTCTTGCATCAGTGAAGATGACTTTTTTGACTCACTAGAGGAGCCCTTAGTTCTTCCATGTTGGTTGTGCACAAAGGGACCGGTGGAGCCCCCTCTTCGACCTATCTCCTAATGCTGGGGTTACTCAGCATGTTGATCGTTTGCACTCCCCATAGAGTGGAGTATGCTCGTGAGTTGGGTGTCGATAGGTGGAACAGGAACTAATGGTCCTGGAATTCGCTCAGGAGCTGGAAGACCCTCATGTGTGTGTATTGATTGCCTCCCCCTGTGAGGAGGTTGGTCATTAGCTAGAACTGGTCATCGACTTGAATTGTCACTTGTGCTATGAAGTGTTGAGTGAACTGTTAGAACTACTCGAGACTGATGAAGCCTCCAGATGATGGTCGGTGAGCCGTCTTGGGACCTGTTGGCTTGACAGATTGGCTAGCTCCTCCCACTTGAGAGGTGGCAACTCACTTTGATTGCGCCCAGGTGTTAGCTATTTCAGGAGACTTCCGTTGGTTTCTTACATATGCCTCAATATTTCTGCAAATAAAGAAGAGGTTTAATAGTCTGGATAATGGATGTTGCTCCTTTGACATCCCCAAGTTCATAACTCGCCAAGCGATGCTAGCTAGGGAACCCAACTGTTAAGGGAGTTGGGTCTGGCCCCGACCAAAGACCTGTCGATGCTTAAATCAGAAAGCTATAGATAGTAAAGGAAATAGCTAAAATGAGGGGGAAAGAGATTCTTAGGATAGATTATACCTTTGTTCTACTTATAGGAAAATGGAGGGGTAATTTGGTAATTTATGATGGGATCCATACCATTGGATAGGGCCCAACTTGAGTTAGGCATGAGGGGTTTTAATTGGGCCTCTTACTGAGCCTAATAGTGGATTTGTTGGGCCTGATTAATAATTAATTTATTTCACCTTGTGCATAATAGCTAGTTGGGTTAAAGTCCATTTTAGTTGGGTTTGGGCCTTGTCAATCCCAGAAATTTCTTACGTAATACAGGGTAGGCTACGTTAATGAAAAGAGAATTGTGCATGATAAGTTACCTAGATGATCCTTGTACACTCGTTCCTTCTGACCATTATTTCTTCGTTTTGGCCTTTAGTATTTATATATTTTCGTATCACCTCCATTCATATTTTCTTTCATTTTCTCTTGCCCTTTTAACTTGTCCTTCATTGTTAAGTTTTATTGTCGAATTGGTTCATCCAGAGGTTTACATCGCATACAACAAAACCATTGCAGAAGGTTTTCTCACATCTTCTCTTCTATGAAAGCTACATTTGTCTTGGTAAAAATATGCTCATTTCTCAAATTATCTCACTCAGTATTAACATAAATCCAAACAGAGGATATGCATCTCCCCACACACATCTTCTATGATTGATGTCTCTTTATAGCTCATTATTACATGCCATATAACAAAATTGATCTAATAGTAGTCCGATAAAATTTTTCCTTAAATCTTAATGGAATGCCCAGTCACATAAAACTTCATTGTGTTCCTCCATTTCAACCAGTCATTTTGGATTCTATTATTGACATCACGATGGATCTCCTAATCCTTTTAGGTAAAAAAATCAAAGTACTTAAAATGAATACCCATTCGTATCTCTCGCTTGTCTAGTGTCATAACACTATAGTCCAATGTTTAAAATAACAATAACGTTAACGTAACGTTTTTTTTTTTGTTAGGTTATATAGCAAATAACGTAATGCTTAACGTAGGTTATGCAGTTATTTATTTATTTATTTAATTAAAATAAATATTAAACTGTATTTAATAATTTTCATAAATAAGTAAATAAATCTGAAAAATCATATAAAATACTGTAAAATCAATATAAAGACATATAAAAAATTATAAAATTTCATAGCAAATATCACAACAATTTTTCGAGTCATACACAATAAAATATTGTTTTTCCTCCATCTAATCTACAATAATTATTCTTTTTTAATAAACATTAATTAATTAAATTAATCATCTTCATTTCTGTTGCTGTAACAGTGCACACTGCACAGTTGCAGCTGCCGCAAACACAACATAATTCACAAAAATTTTACATAAATCACATAATACACACATAAATCACATAATTCAGAAAAACTCACACAAATCACATAATAATGTATTAATCTACAAAATTCTCAAAATCACATAACTCCAAGTTTCCAACTGTGCAAATTTGCATGAATGAATATAATCCAAATTATCAAGTTATCCAACAGTCTATATTTAAAGCAATTAACCATCTAATTTAATAAAATTTAAGAAAAATTGGTTGGAATGCTTATCTCTGTTGAACCGAAGAGAGAAGGAAGAGGAATCGAACCAGAGACGTTGCCGGAAAGAGGGTTGGGAGCTTCAAGATTGATCGATGCTACTTGTCGACGTTATGCAGCCGGAACGACGGTGGAAAGAGCGTCGGGAGAGGTAGAGGGAGAGAGGATCGGGACTCGGGAGAGAGGGTCGGGAGAGGGAGAGGGTGGGGACTTGAGGTTGATCGGAGTTTCGTATCGCCATTATGCAGCCGGAACGACGGTGGAAAGAGCGTCGGGAGAGGGAAAGAGCGTCGGGAGAGGGAGAGGGAGAGGGAGAGAGGGTCGGGAGAGGGAGAGAGGGTCGGGACTTGAGGTTGATCGGAGTTTCTTGCCGCCGTTTATGAGCCGGAACGGCGCCGGAGAGAGGGTTGGGAGAGGGAGAAAGGGAGAGAGGGTTGATCGGAGCTTGGGTTGGGAGTCGGTTCGGAGATTGGGTTGGGAGTCAAGGTTGATCGGAGGCATTTTGGAGCCGGATCGGTGCCGGAGTGATGATCGCGAGAGGGAGAGAGGATCGGGAGAGGGAGAGGGAGAGGGTAGCGAGAGAAATCGTAGAGGGAGAGAGAGACCGATCGATTAGGTTTAGGGATTTTTTTACCGTCAGTTTTATATAGAAAGGGAACGAGTGAAAAAAACGTTCGTAATGTTACATTACGAAAAACGTAACGTAATGTATATTTTTTGAAAAAAACGCAACGCTCCGCAGCGGGGCGTTATTTCGGCCCGCTACGAAGCGAAAAAACTTTGTTACGTTCCGTAACGCGTTATAACGCGTTACGGAACGCGTTTTTTTATACACTGCTGTAGTCTCAAGTCCTACTAAATTTGCACTTCATAGTAATACTGTATTACTATATTTTGGATCTACTTAATCTAAAACCTGATGTTCTAAAGTTTGCTTTCATACGTCCAACTTGCTAGTTTACCTTTGCTTTTGTCACATTGGCTAAAACAATATCATCAATATATAGTATACAACATGATATCTCATTCTAAATTGTTCTAATAAACTCATTCATTACTATGGCAAATAAGAATGGACTGATTGTAGATCCTTGATGCAATCTAATTGTGATCGAAAAAAGTTTAGTCAATGTGAAATATATTTGGAATTGATTATGGGCTGGAAATCAAATAAAATTTTGATTAGTTAATGATGACTAAATTGTTTTTTAACCAAAGCAAAAACTACAGGCGGTAAGAGAGGAAGAAAATTACTAGATAAAATGCTGCAGAACGCTTGTAGGAGAATTCAGTTCACTTCTTCAAACACATTCCAGAATCTTCCTATCTGGAGTGCTAAAGGAGTGCAGCAACTGATTCTTCATGCATCCCACCAGATAATGTGAATCCACTCAAGTGAATACTATTTTAGAGAGAAATTAAAAGCTTAAATTCATGAAAAGTTGGTTAGAAACAACATTGCATTGTTCTTCTCTGCAGGTGTTCAGTATTCCACTTTGATTGCATTTATGCATTGTCCTCAACCTTCAGATGTGGATATGGGATGAGTGCGATGAATGGTTAGAGTATGACTTTTCGACCCTGTTAATAAATATGTGAGGTGGTCAATTCTAGCAATGGTCAAGTGACAATTGTCAATGCTAGGTAAGACAATCAATCAAAGGCAATAAAATGGGGATAGGGTCCATGTGGATTGCACTGGATGTTGGAATAGAAGAGAACTTCATTAATTGCTTGTGTTTTTTGTTAGAAAGTGGGTTCCTGGTTTTTGACTGGGCCAATGCAGTTTAGCTAAATTTTCGAAGCTACTTTGGAAGTGGATGATTAAGGGTGTTTTCTGGATGTACTAGAGCTATCATTTATTAAGGAACATCCTATAAAAC
This sequence comes from Dracaena cambodiana, assembly GCA_036321105.1. Taxonomy (NCBI): domain Eukaryota; kingdom Viridiplantae; phylum Streptophyta; class Magnoliopsida; order Asparagales; family Asparagaceae; genus Dracaena; species Dracaena cambodiana. Next base: position 3,048,861 of record JAYEPQ010000016.1, on the reverse strand, counting down.
GTGTGCTGTAACCTTTGAGAAGTGTTGGGAGTTTATGGTGCAAGGGTTGCCTCCCACTGCATGGGGGAGATGACAGATACAAGAGAGGTCCCAGTACTAAACCAGCAAATTGGGATAAGGACCTAAGAGAGGTCCCAGGTTCAAGACTGGGTCGTGGCCTTTGTTTTAGAGAGTTCTGTATGGGGAAGATAACCAATATATACTTATGTAAATTGCTGTCATTTTCTTACTATTTCTCTTGCGAATTCTGAAGCTCATTTTTCCATAGTTCCCCAATAACTCAGCAGAGAAGCTAATTAGGATTTGTTGGTGAGGAAATTATGGTTTGATGGTCAAAACTTGGAATCTGGAAAGAACAAATTAGGACATGCCTTGGCATAGGCAAATCCACGTCTACTTTCAACGATTCTACAAAGAAATATTTCAAAGAGAATCGCAAGTCAACATGCTAAGGTTCTCAAAATTGATAACTATCATATCATACTTTACAAAAAATGTTTACTTGCCTTGTTTATGGAGAACCAGTTATGTGCACCACACGTGCAATTAAATCAAAATCTAAACTAGAATTCTTTCTCAATACAGGCCACTATAACGTTATATTACTTGATATATCGTTTCGGAGGGTCTACTAATATGATATGATAGTTCATTATTGGCTCATATCCTTGATATATCATTTGATATCTTACTATTCGATATGAGAACCCCCCATTTGATATGAGCTCGATTTCTGATATTTAAAACTTGCCAAAATCTATATGTTTAAAATAGAATTGTTATGAAATAATCCAAACCGGTCAATATGTTCATTATAAATCAAGGGATATATATATATATATATATATATATATATATATATATATATATATATATATATATATATATATATATATATATATGTGTGTGTGTGTGTGTGTGTGTCTCAACACCATACAAACAATCTAACAGGCTACGTGGGACTAAACCTAAGCCATACTCAAATACAAGATAGTTTTCTAATCTAACACTCGCTCTCAAGTTGGAGTATAAATATCAATTTATCCAACTTGTTACACAGATTAAAAAAATACTCTCCCCCTTCAATAATACAGATTAATTTGAAGTGGATGAGCAGTAATAGTAGACGGTAATAGTAGTAGTAGATGAATCACTTGAATCATCAGAGTACACTCGTATTCGAGCAGCAACAGTAATAGCAGCAGATAAACTTTTTTTTTTACAAGCAATAGCAAACAACATATAAACTTCTTTCTTATAAGCAGTAGTAGATAGTAGATAAACTTCTTGTTTAGAAGTAGTAGTAGGTAAAGGAAAGAGTAAAGGATTGCATCAAGCCTTGATTATATCTTTGCAGTCGAGGAGGGACCAGTCAGAGTCTCTGCAATTACGAAGTAGAGAAACAGAAACTGAAGCAGATGTGGAACCGAATTGGTGACACGATTGCGAAGTCAGAATCGGAGTCGGTATCGAATTTACGACAAGATTGCAAAGTCGAAATCAGAGTTAGAGTCGGAATCGGAGTTGGCTATTAATTAAAATGGTTGAGATTGATGGCTGAGATTTATTTCGTAATATGCTCTGATACCATGTTATAAAATAATCAGAACTAGCGAAGTTGTTTATTATAAATTAAGAGATACATATATTTATAGATATCTCAATACTATACAAACAATCTAACAGGCCATGTGGGACTAAATCTAAACTAAATCCAAATACTAGATATTTTTCTAATCTAATAGGAATAAAATCTAATAACATCCAAAATCCGAATCAAAATAAATCTAATCTAATAAAATCCCTAATTCAAATCCATGTCTTTATTTATCTCCATGAACTCTCCCCGGTTTGGAAATATGAACTCTGGTGAGTGACGAAGGTGATATTCATTAAGTAAATCTGGATCGAACTTTTGGATCTCCTTGGTGCATAGCCAAGTGCAATTTGAATCAAGCCATCTAAGCCAACACACCAGACAGCCTTGGTATCCTTCATCAGTAGTTGAGATAATCTCATCATTATGCAATATCTTCAATCTCCTCATTGGGAGGTTCCTCAATGGAGGTGGTGGTGGTGGATGAATGGGAAAATGCCATTGTCATGTAGAAGTCGAGGAAGATGGATCTGTGATCGCAGCTATGTAATCAAATAGAGTGTGATATGAGGTCTAATCCTTAATGTTGAAAACTAGATTGATGCTAAGATTGTGGGGAATCTAAAGCTCATAAGTACTAGAACCAAACTTTTTTACGAACCCATATGTTGAGTATGAAACTTTTTCAAGGTTTCTGGGAGAAACTTTTTCAAGGTTTCTCTAATCCAAATGTAAATTTTTGTAATTACTTATGCAAATCTACTACAGACTTATAGTTATCTTTGCTAACTCACTCTAATCCAAATGTAAATTTTTGTAATTACTTATGCAAATCTACTACAGACTTATAGTTATCTTTGCTAACTCGATATGTCAAACGAATTTGATCATGCAAATGTTCTGCAAAAACTAAGCTGAGGTACTAGGATTTTCACTTATGAAAAGGGAGGTCTATAGGTTTTTGTAAATGTGTGGAAGAACAAATTAAGGTTCGAATCTCGGTGCTAAGCGAATCTACGCCCACTCAATAAATCCACGAAGAAAGATTTCAAAGAGAATAGTATGTTAGCATAATAGGGTTCTCGAAAGTTTAATTATCATGCCATACTTAAAAATAAATGTTTACATACCTTATTTACAGGAAACCAGCTACGTGAGCCACAGTCTTTTAAACCAAAATCTGATAAAATTCTAATCAAAATCAAATAAAATCTGATAAAATCCAAAATCCTAATAAAAATCAAATCAAATCTAATAAAATCCATAATCCAGATTGAGGCCTTTATTTATCTCCATCGCCCAACCTAATGGAAGTAGATATTGGCATAGGTTCTCTGAATACTTCCTGTACACCCTAATTTTCCTTCCCCCCCTTGAGAATTCTAAATTCTAATTTATGAAACTAATTTCCCTAATATGTACATTAGATTTCACGTGTGTACATTGGTGAATACTTTCTCATGTCTGTCATAATGTCATAGACCTGTACTTGATATTTCTCTCGCTCTCCAAAAAAAAAAAAAAAAAAGAAAGAAAGAAAAATTAAAAGTTTTACTTATGAGTGTCACTTGATCTTTTCATGATATGCATACTCGTTCTCTTGAAGCTCTATTTTCCATAATTTCCCAACCTAAAGGAAAATAGAAAATAGCACATGTTCCCTCAATACTTGCATGCACACCCTAATGCTCTTGTTTTTTTCCTTGATATTTCTAATTTTTAATATTTGAAATTACTAGTCCTACATGTTCATTAGATTTCCTCTTCAATACCTTCTCATGTCTAAAACCATACTTAGTGTTTCTCACGTTCTTAAAAAACAGCAAAAACGAAAATAAAACGTTTTCAATGTATAAACGTCATATAAGTTTCCTAACTGCTTTTTTCTCTAGCACATTCACACATAGATAAACTTTCTTTTCTAGGAAAAACTAGCTTCCGTTGAGGAGCTCAAACCTTTTCGTGATCATGCATCCCAAATGGCTGCATTGGACTACATTGTATCTGTCGAGAGTGATGTCTTTATTCCTTCATACTCTGGGAACATGGCGAGGGCAGTTGAGGGTCACCGTCGTTTCCTGGGCCATAGGAAAACAATTACTCCAGACAGGTAAGACAATGACTCAGTTATGAATGGTAAGCTCCATTGTATCAGTTTCATCATCTTCATTATTTCATTTTTGGAGCAGAAAAGCACTTGTTCATTTATTCAGCAAGATTGAACGGGGATTGTTAACGAATGGGAAGAAACTATCAAGTATCGTCACCGAAACCCACAGAAAAAGGTTTGGAACCTCAACTTGTTGCTAGCTATAAAAGTTTTTCGCATTGAAGCTGTTACGACTTGCCCCTTTCTGTAAGCACGGTACTCGTGTACACTCCTTGATCATAACTAGGAGCATGCACGTCTGTCTGGCTTGGTTTAGTTAGTGCTAATCGAAAGTGAGGACTAATATTCCATCTGCATGTTAGTCATAAGTTGTTTGCTCGTATGTTGAGATCATTTGTCATTTCTATGTTCATAATTTCGTTTCTAATCTTTAAATAACATAACACAGTTAGTAGGTATAACTTCAACTTTTGGTTATGAGACAAGCTATATATATACATATATATATATATATGCAATTAACTATTTTACTAGTTGTGGGTTGCATCTATATGGTGATATTTAAGAAATGTAGATATCATTATCTTTACACATGCATAAGTTTTGTGGTTTTGGGCTAATTTTTTTATTGTGGGGGTTAAAGTAATTATATTTAAATTGCCAACGACAAGGTTAGAATCAAGAGCCTGCAAAAGTTGGTGTGATCAAAAAAAAATAATAATAATATATTAGTTTAATTGCAGTGAGATTCCCTGTAGTATAGTCCTTAAGTTTAAAACTCTCAGTTTACTCCCTGTACGCCTAACACCATTAGTAAACAGTTTGCTATTCTTACTTATGTTTAACTTATTCTATATATTTTCTATGAAATTTCCAAATTACCCTCTCTCTCTTTCTCAGTAAGAACTTATCCGAAACATGCCTAGAGGTGGGTAATTGGGAATTTCATAAAAAATGTACAATTTAAATTAAACATGGATGATAATAGCAAATTATTACCTGATGACTTTAGGCGTCCAGAAACTACTAAATTAAGATTTTAAACTTAAGGGGTGTTCTCACTGCAATTAACCCTATTTACCAAACGGACTTGAGCTTCCAAGTTGGGGGCTAACATTATTAAATCAAAGCTATGTAACAACAAAAATTAGCACCTTTATTACTTGCATGCAGTTTTATCTTGCTGTGAAATTGATCTCACTATGATTGATTCATCAGGCAAGGATCCCCTCGGAAGAGAAAAGGCCCTATTTCTGGTACAAGAGGCCGAGAGAGGTTTCGCTCTGAAGAAGCATTCTACGAGAACCCCTTACCAGATTGTTTATGTCGATTATCGATTAGCGCAACCCGCGACAAAAGCAACTCGACTTATGTAACATCATGAGAGCTTGGAGAACATCTCCGATCAACTCCAGACAGTGTAACTAAACAGCTACTGGGCTCGGGCACGTAGGACCTGTGTGCATATCTCGGGTATTTGCAGCACAGACGACGATGACCAACGTCGTCCATGGACAAACGAAGGTATTTTTGGGATAATGTAATTCGAAACTTGTAATTTGGAATTTAGAGAGGCCAGTGGGTATACTAAGAGAAAATATTGAGATTTCTTGAACGTTAGGAGGGAGGGTAAATTTAGCTGTACAACTTGTAGAGATAAACAGCACAGTGGATGCAATTGATTAATTGAGGTGGTAAGAAAAAAAAAAAAAAAAAAAAGAATAAAAGAACGAATTAATTACATATTTTGTATATTTTTTTTCCTCCTTTTTTTTTGCCGCTAATATGAGTTATTTGAGAGACATTATGTGGATGAGTGCAAAAGAAGCAGCTTGTATCTAGCTTTGTTCTGGCAAATTATATCAATTCATTAGATATTTTTAGATTTAAGTGCTGGCCATTTCTTATGCAGTGATGAAATTTGTTTGCTAGCATTAGGAATGAGAATTGACGGGTCTAAGGACTAATTATTAGCATCTGAAAAATAAGATTTTTTTATTTTTAATTCAAAATTTTAAATAGAACGGACTAAAAATTGATTATGGAAGGGTCCATTCTCGTCTCTGCTTTATAATCATTTTCTTCCTGTTTTTTCTTTTAAGAATGAGCTTCAACCTTAGCCCTCACTTTTCATAACTCCTGTTTGCTAAATTATAATTGTCTATGTAACGTACTTAAAAAATTTCTAAAAAAATTTCGAAATATTTCCTTATTTTTTTTCCAAAATTTTTAACTCTACAAAAACTATAAAATTCGAAAAAAAGGAAATTTTGAAAATTTGAAAAAAAAAAGAAGAAGAAAAAAATCCCAGTATGTCGGCCTGACACGGTAAGAGTACGACCCGTATCACTAGGCCAGTCCTGAGCTATTGCCCGGAATAGCTGTGTTGTGCTTTGGTAGAGCACGATTCGATTGCCACGTCTATCATAGCTGTGTTGTGCTTTGGTAGAGCACGATCCGATTGCCACGTCTATCAGGATGAAGACCTCCTTCTATATAATAGTTTAAGATTAATTTTGATAGTTCAATAAAAACTGATAATGTGACATTATGTTTTTATCAGAAATTATATTAGGGTTGGTATTATTGTAGTTTTTGCATTATTTTCTACAAATTGAGATACAGGATATGTGAGAGGTTATTTGTTGGGTCAAAGACATGCTCCCTAGACAATATATAATAGTGGAAATGGATGTTTAGAATATACTTATTTTGTTTGATAAACACAATGACTAATTGACTATGTCTATCATCTTCTACTTCGCGATGAGTGTCTATATATTGAGAAGTTATTTTTTGAATCTTTCTATTAAATATATCTAGAGAGAGAGGGAGGATACTGACAGTTTTTTAAGCGGTTTCAGTGAAAAAAATGGTGTGCTAATTTAGAAACTCCCGACGTAAAGTAATGACAGGTTTTAAATTTCAAACTCCGAAAGAGTGTTAGTTATGGGATTTATTTATTTATTTACTAAATATGGCCTCGATGCCGCGAAAATTAATTTTTGGTCCACCGCAGTTGTCTCTATTTTTACGGTCCTTTTGGAAAATTCTGGGAGAACAAACAGCTGACAATAAATTTCAGCCGTCAAAAGAAACACAAAAGAAACAAATCACGACCGTCCACTTAAAAAGCAAGCGGACTTGACCAAGCCATTCAAATGAGGACCTTACCATTATCCCCGTCAAAACCATTCGGACCAATAAGAAAGCAGACAGCTGACGTGGCAATCCATGTCTCACACCAACAACAAATCTCATCCGTTAAAAGAAACACAACAGAAACGAATCAGCACCGTCCACTTAAAGCACACGGTCTTGGTCAAGCCCTATAAATATGGCCTCACCTGCCAACGGGTCTCATTTTGATTTTTCCTGAGAAAGAGGGGGGGTTGAGAGACGTGGGAGAACGGTGAGGTGTCGTTCCCTTGCACACGTTTCAGTTCAATTTGTGTTTTTTTTTTTTTTTTTGGGATTAGGGTTTGGTTACTGCTCTAGATTTAGATCTGTTTGTATTGCAATTTAGGATTTATTTTCTGGATTTTTGTAAGATTGCAAAGATTAATCAGAAGGTTAGGGTAAGTATTTGGTGCGATTTGGGTTTTTGAAATTAGGGTTTTGATCCCCAATTCTTTTCTAGATTCGATATAGGGTTCCTTTCTCGATTGGAGTCCGGCTTCTAATGTTTCTTGTAACTTGTTTTGAAAATGTTGAAGTTTTTTGTTGTTAATCTGTGGACCTTGTTAATTTGAAATTAAATAGTATTATGTTGTTGTCTCCATGATTAGGATTATTTTGCTATTTTAATTTTGTGGCTAAATGTGGGATTTTGGTAATCACAGTTGGTGCATATTGCATGTAAGATGAGCTAATGTGTAATTAATTGATCTAATGGTATTATATGTCATTTTTACTAATGTTTACTGTATCATCAAATCAAATATTATTTCTTCTATCGTTACTTTGCTTTTGTTCCTTAAAATAGTTTTTTTTTTGTTAAGCTTGATTAACTTGATTAGGTTGTTTCTTAGATTTAGTTTCAATTTCAATTTCATTTTTTTCGGTCTCAATTGTACACATAATTTTCTATTAATTAGTTTGTGGGGTAGTGTTGTTTATAATTGGTTGTTGCACAAAATGTGACATGTGATTGATCTCCTGGTGTTGCTTTGAAATGATTGTAGCTACTAAGTCTTCTACAACTGGCAACAATTTATTGTCTATACTTATTTGAAAATGATATAATTAAGTTTGGTGGGTTTGCTTTGGAGCAAATTATTTTTTTACCTGTTTGGTTACATTTTCTCCCGTCTTCCATTTCATCCCCAACAGTGCAATTCTTGTTAGAAGGTAGATAATTTTAAGAATTACCAAGTATTTTTGTTTAGTTCTATTTTTATTTATTTTTGTCCTAGGAGTTTTCTTGGTTTTCATTCGTAATTACAAGAATTTATTTGATTAGATGGCACGTACCAAGCAAACTGCTCGGAAGTCTACTGGAGGGAAGGCTCCTAGGAAGCAACTTGCCACCAAGGTTAGTTTCTAATTGTTGTCATTGTTGTTTGACTTCTTTGGTATTTTTTTTTTTTTTTTTTTAATTCTTATCTAATTGTCACTGATTTGTTCTCAGGCTGCCCGAAAGTCTGCTCCGACCACTGGAGGAGTGAAGAAGCCTCATCGATACAGGCCTGGAACTGTTGCTCTTCGGTATGATTTTCTGTGACTTATTCTTCTTACAGCCGGTAATGTATGGGTTTGGGCTGGGTGAATGTCTGTTGGAACTGACTGGCTTAATGGATTAAATGTTTGGTGTCACGCCAGTGAAATTCGTAAATACCAGAAGAGTACTGAGCTGCTCATCAGGAAACTGCCCTTCCAGAGGCTAGTCAGGGAGATTGCCCAGGATTTCAAGGTGAGCAGTTGAATGTATGTCGCCTGATTTTTTTTTAACTTTCACTCTCTCTGCACCATCTTCATCATCGTCTGTATTGCTTATTAGTATTCCTTTATTTGAGTTGTGTTCTTATGATGGTTTTTGTGGTGCAGACTGATTTGCGTTTCCAGAGCCATGCGGTGCTTGCTCTGCAGGAGGCAGCTGAGGCGTATCTTGTGGGGCTTTTTGAGGACACTAACTTGTGTGCCATCCATGCCAAGCGTGTGACCATTATGCCAAAGGACATTCAGCTTGCCAGGAGGATCAGGGGGGAGAGGGCTTAGAATGCTGCCTGGGTTGCAATCATCTAACTGAATGGTGTCGAGCGGCAGTCATTGAATTGCAGGTTTAGATATATTGAAACCATGTTATCTCTGAATCTGAACAAGACAGTCTAGTAGTGTGTAGTTTTAGTATATTTCTACTGTGTGAACTTGCTGCCACTATCTCTGGATGGTTTCGTCAGCATGATCTATGAAATGGGTTCTAGCTAGAATGTAATACGTTTTGGTTCGTCCATCTTTTGATGGATGTGCTGGTCCTGTGTTTAAAATAGCCTCTGACTTGAGGAGTTCTCGTTAGTTTTTGGGTTTGATTTCTCCTTGTGGTGGCATTTTTGCTTATTGCTTATGGTTATGAATTGGAATGATGGTATATGGCAGAACGTGTTCCATTTTTAAGGGGTGTTCAAATGCTGTTAAGTGAATTTGGGAATTGTAATTTGGAATTTCGAGTAGAAATAATGTGACGTTTTACTACTTTCATCACGGTTGGGGCTGCAAGCAGTAGTAGTAGCGTAGCGTGTCATGAGAATCAGTTGCCAAACTGTGTTGTGTTTCTGTGATTTTATGTGGCGGCATATAACTTCTAACCTCAGAGACGGTAATTTTTATTACCGGCAAAGTATCAGGTGGCATTAACTAGGATGGTAATAAGCACCACCCACAAAGCATCAGCACACCATTACCCTGAGCCTAAGGGGAAGGAAAGAGAAAAAGGATAGGCCTATTTGTAAGTACAAATTGTTCTTTGCTGAAGCTATAGGAGTACATGAGTACATTTTGTTCTTTGTTGAAGAAGCTATACGAATAAGATGAGATGGGTACTATACTATAATAATTAGTATAATAACTTGATTAATGCTTCTGCTATCAACACTTACCAAGTGTGTGTAGCCTCTGCAAGCAATGCGAGTGACATTTTGATCTTCCACCACAGTCTCTTTTCAAATTCCACTCCTTGCAAGCTGCTTGACCAGATCCCCGTCGACTGGAAGTCCATGGATCATCATCACTGCCTACTTGGGCACTACAACATTGACGAGTCCAATAAGCTCTTCAAATCAATGTCCACAGGAATACAATCTCTCGGAACACTCGATGTTTGCCGGGTGCCTTGAGAACGACATGTCTGACGAGCGAGGCCTTCGATTGCTTCTGGCAAATGCCGGCTAGAAAATGTGGCTTCTTGGATGTATGTCATAGCATATCTGGGCTTTTGAAGTTCGCCCGTGTGCATGAGGGACATAAGCTGTTCGATGAAATGATGCTGAGGAATGTGAGCTCTTAACTTGGTCAAACAACTATGAGCGAGTAACTTGCGGAGACGGTTAGAGAGAGAATAATTCGAAAAATAAGTTGATCATTTGGCAGTAGACAAGATATAACGAGATTCAGCCAGAATGGATACTAGGCATACATCTTCGATGAAAAGTTGATCATTTGGCTGGCGTGGGTTTTATTAGAGATGAGAATTATAATCTCTCGTTGGATTTCACTTCTCGAGATTACTAGTCACTGAATCTCCAGTTTCTCAGTAATAGGGATGTTTTTCGTTTTAGTTAAGAATTCTTATAGTTGATCTTGAATTCATGTTTTTCATTGCAAATACGTTCGGTTTTTTTCGAAAGACTTGATTTCCTCATCCTTATAATAATTTGGTGACAGTTTGACCAGACCAAAAATTCTACATATCTATTGAATACAACTCATTTAAATCTCGATCCAACCTTCCATATATGAGCCGGTTAACTTATGTTTACTTTGAACATATATTTTCAGACAAATCTATATGGACACACATGTCAATAAATATACAATAAAGTGTGATATCATCTCAATACTATATATGATCTCAATAGCATAATATGTAGGAACATGCTTACCCAAGAGCAGCCTCTTCATTCACCAAGACAACAACCACTGATTGCAGCAGGCTCATCACTTCAGTGACTGATCCAGGGACCACAACTGCAGGGCCTGACCACGGCCGACGATACCCTCAGCTGCGACTGCTTCCTCGCAAAGTTGATCATCGCATCGGCCAGGGACAGGTTAGGGTTCACCCTCGTGTTCCTGTTGAACTGCTTGCAGATGGCCATATGGGCCTCCAGAGCCTGCTCATTGCTGAACTTGCCATACTTTCGCTTCTTTTCCTGCACGGCCTCCGTGCAGAGCCCGCAGAGCCACTTGCCGTAGAAATTGTCTCTGACTCGCGAAATGTAGGTCGGGGTACAGTCTTCGGCCACGCCGCAGCATTCGCAGGTCACTCTCTCGACGTTCTCGCTGGGTTTCGCGATGTTGGTTGGGGTTTCTTCGGGCTTTAGGTTGTCGTGAGAGAGTAGAAGTACCCTTCGGAGTCCTTGGCCCTTCATGATCTGTAGAAAGACACAGAAGAGAAAATAAAGAACAGTATGCATCAATAATGGTATCACAACGAAAAAGTTTTGTGTTAGGGTTAGATTAATTGTTGTTATGGAGACTAATTATAGTTATTAAAAATTACTTATAAAATATGCAAGCAACTTTTAAGCTTATTAGCTACAGAATTATATGGCTAAAACTCTAAAAAAACTTGCATACTTTTTTGGCCAAAACATCAAATTATATATATATATATATATATATATATATATATATATATATATATATATATATATATATATATATATATATATATATATATATATATATATATATATATATATATATATATATATGAGGAAACGGGAAATACACCGGCGGTGAAGGGAGTTCCTTCACCGTCGCTTAGGTGGCCCAATAAAATTATAACACGGGGCGTCATTCAAGATAACAAATAAATGAATTCTCTTAAATGACACCACATGTAATAATTTTATTGGGCCACCTAAACGGCGGTGAAGGAAATTTCCTTCACCGCCGGTGTATTTCCCATTCTCTCTCTCTCTCTCTCTCTCTCTCTCTCTCTCTCTCTCTCTATATATATATATATATATATATATATATATAATGTACCTAAGTTACCTTCATTGGAAGTTATCTATGAATGCGACTCTAAATCTCATCATAGAGAATGTTTGTGAACGATTCAAACTGTTAATTTTGATTTCTATGTTAAAAAATGATACTATATAAAAAATCATGCATTTCTTGACCATATATTAGATATGTACAAAATGAATTAATGATAGAACAAATAGAACATCTCGATTTATGATAAAGAAGTATCTAAATTACATGATTTCTTATATACCACATATTTAGAGCATATAAATTAGGGTTAATTACAGTCAGACCCCCTATAGTATTGGGGGTGTGTAACTTAACACCCCTGAAATTTGAAACTCTAAAAAAACCTCCTGAACTTAGTTATTTTCACTCATTTTTTTTTATTAAAGTGCACTCTTTATCCCTCAAATTCCTAGTTTACCCTCATCTCTCCTTTTAACCAGCACACTTCCTCTCTCTCTCCCTCTCTATCCCTCTCTCTCAGTCACTCACGCTCCCTCTCTGACTGAGAGAGAGGGATAGAGAGAGAGTGAATGAGAGATAGGGATAGAGAGGGAGAGAGAGAGAGGAGAGAAAGAGAGAGAGAAAGTATGTGTATGCTAGTTAAAATGAGGGATGATGGTAGAATAGGAATTGGATGGACAAAAGTGTACTTTAGTAAAAAAAAAAAAAAGAGTGAAAATAACTAAGTACAAGGGGTTTTTTGAGAGTTTCAAACTTGAGGTGTGTTAAGTTACACACCCCAATACTACAAGAGTCTAACTGTAATTAACCTTATAAATTATAATCAACTGTTTGGATTGTTCACATACACTCTCTACGTTGGGTTTAGGATGCCTCGATAAGCAACTCTCCTATGGAGACAATTTAGGTACATCATTCAATAGTTATTAAAAAAAATCATCGATAAAATTATTTGGCTAAAACTCTAAAAAAAAACATGCAAACTTTTTGTCCAAAACTTTTTAAACTTATCAAATGAACTATCACATTATGCCTTAATAACTATAGTGCTAAGTTCTTCCTTCTTCTAGTAATAATGCAAAGTTTCATATCTATTATAATACAATCAATAAAATTTTGAAGTGTAGAAGAGGTTTAGCCCGTCAATATCAAAAGAATGGTTTCAGCTTCGTTTTCCATAGATATCGATCAAGGAATTTAACTTAGATAATTAATCTGAGCGGAACCTTCAAAATTTAATTTAAAAAACAAAAAAATACGTACTAACTTCTTCTATCTCGCGTACCTGGGGTTGAAGAAGGAGTGCCTCCTCTCCATTGCTTGTGTTGGATTGCATTTTTTCCCTTCAAATAATCACAAAAAGTGAGCACTCTCTCTTTATATTTTTGGCAAAACAAGAACACAAGTGATCTATAGTTAACCGAGTCAATACTACGCTGCCATTTATATAGATGAATGAGGGGAACTTCTAAATGAGCACACCACTGGTATTAGTGAGTCTAGGGAAATTCTATTTGCGCACGGTAATTTACTCTTGACGCCCTGGTTACTCTTTACACTAAGCCCCCTATTTTGCTATACCACAATTTTACTCTCTGTGTCTAAAAAAATTTCCAACTTCAACCCTCCCTCTTAAAGCACAGTATGCTGAGCACTAGCACCATCATCACTCCACTGGTCGCCAGCCCCACTATCAAGATTAGATTATTGGTTTCTCTCTGTTTTTCGTTCGTTTTTTTTTTTCCAAGTCTAGAGCTTCAATTCTATGCATTGATCGGCCGATTCATGATTTCTTATTTCTCTGTTTAGTTAATTATTTTCCCCCCTCAAAAATCCATTCTTGAATCTTTCAAAACCCTAGGTTTTTCTAACTGGATCTATTCCTTCTTGGGATCATTATTGATGCGATGACCTTAAATGTTTCATCTTCTAATACATGTGTTGATGTTGCTATTGTTGTTCCTTTTGCTCCTGCTTGCACGGGTTCAGAATCACCACCACCACCACCAAGCAGCAACACCACCACCAACACGAACCTCTCTGCTGTTCAGGGCTTTATATTTCAGCCCATCGACGAGGACTGGTCAGAGGGGATGGGAGGATGCGGGTGGGGCTGGGAGTGAGGAGGTTGGTGAGGTCGGAGGGGAGGTCGGGGCCGACGAGATCACCAACGGAGGTGTCAACATTATCCTTTATTTCTAATTTTTTTCTTTTTTTTTAAGATAATAATTTTGATAAAATTTTAGGAGTGGTGATGAAATGAGTATGGAGTTAAAAATATATGAGAACGAAATGAAACTTAGTAAAAAAATAAGTGGCAAACTTGTAATTATTTATAAATTTTAAAACAGTGCGTAAAGAGTAAATTTCTGTGTGCAAATAGAATTTCCCTAGAGTCTTACCTCCTAGAATTATAAAAAAAATTACAAGTTTGTCCTTTCTTTTGTGACCTTATCTCTTGTTATGGTAAGGAATTAGTTCCCTAACAATGTTAAAATTGTTCAGTAATTAATCCCTTGAGTAATAAGACTAGTAGCGTGCTCATTTAGAAATTCTCATGAATGAGATAATTTGAGAAGACAGTATAAACGGAGATGAGCCTGTTGTAGCCGTTAAACAAAAGCAAAAGATTAGGTGGCGCGGAAATGAGTCACAAAGCTTATTTCTTCATGTGAAGTGTGTGAGAGACCAGGGGGAGGACCTCCCTTTTTTAGTTAGAGAGCTTTTGGTCCTCCATTAATGTGTTAGAGACAAAAGGGAGGGCCTCCATTAATAACCACAGTCTGTACTACAGGAATGAGAATGAGCGGGTTCAGAAGTCACTTTTGATCCGTACTCTTCAAAATTTTGAATTAAAAATAAAAAAATGATCTATGAATACGTCCATTCTCATCTCTACAGTACTGTACATATGCGTGGGTGTCATGCCAAAGTGAGGGTGATGATAATAATAAAAATGAAAATGTGATAAAGGGAATGTCTAAATGAGCACACTTTTATTGAGTCGGGAATTAGTCCCCCTAAGTAACTACCTTCAAACTGTTCAGAATTAGTTTCCAAACGGCATTAACAGTATTCGGGGATTAATTCCAGACCAAGGCCACAAAGTAAGGTGGCAAAGGTATAGTTTTTTTTACAACTTTAGAAAGTATTTTCACTGAGACCAGTGTAGTGTTCATTTAGAAACTCCCTGTAATTAATCCCACAAATCTCTCTACATCAAACTTTCTGCACAAAAAGGAAATGAATTCTGCTGCAAGGGATAGAAACGTTGTGATGGGCTCCTCCTGTTTGTGGGTTATGATTAAGCTGTTAATTAATCAGATTGCTTTCATTGACAACGGGTTGATTAGTTTAACAGCAAAATTAATTGGATGACTTTGAGATTTTAGAATTTTTCTTATTTTATTATTATTATTATTATTATTATTATTATTATTATTTATTTATTTTATTTTTTGGAGAATCGCGGGTATGCTTACATGATAGATCCTATAGAAGTGAAAGAATCCGATTATAGCGAGGAAAGCCTGTTTCGCTTGCAAATTTCGATACTAAAAAACAAGTGAGGTAACTTTATAGGGGAGTTTCCAAATGAGCACACCATTTTTCCCAGTGAGCCCACTGTATAATTGTTCGGATTTTGAGCTCGGACAAAAAAAAACACTGAGAAGTGAACTCACTAGGAAAATTGGTGTGCTCCTTTGGAAACTCCCCTTTATAAAATTGAGGATCACCAGATATAATATATTTGTTTTAAAAAATAAATGAAAACTCGGTTCACTATGTTAGACGGCTTGCCTCATGAAGAAGCAACCACCTTTGTTAACAAAATATTTATGATATGATGATATCTTTAAAATATCTACTCTTATGTCTTCCCTAATCTAAAGAGGGATATCACCTTATCTTGGAGATTCGATTAAAAGAGTAGAGAGAAATTTCAGTTAGCAGTAACGTAAAAAAGGGAAGAGAAAAATAGAGAGCAAAAAGTTGAAAAAGGGAAGAGAAAAATAGAGAGCAAAAAGTTGAGAGAAAGAGAAGATGTCAAGCAATCGTCAGTGGTCCGATTTGACTTAAATTTCATGAGCGGATTTTCAAAGCGAGATCTATGCATCCAATGATTTGCAAGAGAATCATACTTATGATTTGGTGAAACTGTCGGAAGACAAGAAAGCATTGCTTAGAGAAAAGCTAAACTTTTGAACAAAATCAGTATGGTTAGCTGAGCCCTCTTTATGTGTCTGGAGTGAGAAATTGTTAGGTGGGCTCATCTCATGAAGAGGCAACCACCTTTATTAATTAAATCTTTATAGTTTGATGATATCTTTAAAATACATACACTTATCTTTTCCCTAGTTTAAAAAGGGATATCACCTTTATCTTAGGGATTTGATTAAAAGAGTAAAGGGAAATTTTAGTTTACAGTAGCGTAAAAAAAGAGAAGAAAAACAGAGGGCAAAAGGTTGAGAGAAAGAAAAGATGCCCTTGTTCGTCGATTGATCGGACAGTCACCTGTGGTCGTCCGATTTGGCTCAAATTTGAGGAGCTAATTCTTGACAGCGAGATTTACGCATCCAACAGTTTGGATCATATTTTCGATCTCTGTATAAAATGTGATATATCCTTTTACTCTCTTGTATTTCTCAAAATCTATCTCAAAAGTGATGCTTCTTTAGCCAAGAATAAATCTCTTGATGTTGTGATCCTCTATTGTTATCTAGATAGGATAAAATTATATATCCCAGAAGAAGGCAAGTGTCATTCATGGTTTTTTCCGCAAGGATTTTCCACGTAAATCTCTTACATTTGCATTGTCTATTGATTATTATTGCATCTTGTGGTTGTTGTTAACTATTAATTTTACCATAATTTATTCAAGCTAATCCCATTTATCACTCCCATCATGCTATTTTTACAACCAGGCTATAAAAATTATGACTTTTCCTTGAATCTGTGAAGTAGAAACTATGGAAACATGTGAAGGTGAAAATCTATCCAGAGCTGCTCTTTGGTTCCGTTGACAATCCGATAACAATCTTGTCATAGAATATGTGAGGAAAATCACAAAAAAAAAGAAGAAAAGACTTACTTGTTTTAAATATACTATGTAAGCAAAGCAAGAAATCTTTCGCGGCAATGTGAGCATTCTCCTTATCAAGTTTAATATGAAAACTCTCTCATTCGAATGCAACAATGAAGATTTGATGAAGAAGATTACTTTCTTGATGTGAAAATATTTTCCTGGACGACTCCTTAGGTGTTTCTGTAATTGTTGGAACCCTCTCAAAATTAGATATTATAAGGTATTTATAGAGTTTCAGGGATTTTCAAATCATTTATTTATTCTTAGTCTTTAAAACCAATCCAATGCATAAGGGTATTTACAGATCTGTCTTTATAAATTATAATTTAATCCTCAAAATCTTCATATTTAGGATTTAGTCTTCCAAATCCTTTAAGTTACTACAATTTAGTCCCTAATTTATATTTTGACCCGATTTTTCCATTTTACCCCTAATTTCTTTCACATAATTCCCTCTTCCACTTCTCTTCTTAGTTCTTATTAGATTCTCCCCTTCTTTTTCTCTTCTCTCTTTATTAAGTTATTGGGTTCTCCCTCTCTATATAAAAACCAAATGTATTATTCTCCACTAAATATATTAAATCTAGAAATAAATTTATCTAATATAGAGAGAGAAAACCCAATAAATGAATTCATATTGAGACTTAAAGGTTTAATACATTTAGTGGAGAATAATACATTTGGTTTTAATATAGAGATGGAGAACTCAATAAATGAATAGAGAGAGAAAAAAAAAGAACAAGAGGGGAACCCAATAAAAACTAAAAAGAGAGGGGAAGAGAGAAGGGGAATTAAGTGAAGGAAATCATGGGTAAAATGGAAAAATCGAGTCAAGATATAAACTGGGGAATTAAATTGTAGTAACTTAAAAGATTTGGAGGACTAAATCCTAAATATAAAGATTTAGGGAACTAAATTATAATTTATAAAGATTTAAAAGACAGATTTGTGAATACCCCTAAGAAGTTTAGGGCTATTGAAAATAACCCAAGCTCAAGGAGGAATCAATTTATTAAGCTTATGGCCAGAAGATCGAGTCCAAAACTGGCAATGCAATGTCCTGACATCGACCCATCAATGGCAAGGGGCGCCATTGATGGCAAGCCATTGATGGCCGTAGCGAACCATGTAGCGAAGAGTCCTCTTTGTCACTGTACTAATTACTGATTGATGGCGTCATCAAACCCTATAGCAAAGAGTGCCCTCAGGTAGCTATCCGATTGATGACAGGCGGCAACCCGCTGAAGCCTTCATAACTTCCTACTCTGAAGTCCAATCAAGGTGATTCAAGAGTAATTAGATTTAGAGTTCTTCCACTACTCTCAATATTGATTTTTCCAGCTTTATTTGTATCATGATCAAAACTAGATTTGATTGTTGCACAAGCTCCAATCAAACTTGATTCCATGATCGTAGATCCTATTCATGATCTCCAATCCGCTGAATCCTTCATAACTTCCTACTCTGAAGTCCAAGTTGATTAAAGAGTAATTAGATTTAGAGTTCAATATTGATTTTTCCAGCTTTATTTGTATCGTGATCAAAACTAGATTTGATTGTTGCACAAGCTCCAATCAAACTTGATTTCTAAATACAAAGTTGAAACTTTGCGAGTATACCGTGGAGGTAGACACGTGGAAAATCAAATCTAAAATTAACACAAAGCTGAAACTTTGTGAGTATACCGTGGAGGAGACAAAGTTAACTCGACCAATTCGGGCTTCAAATATCGGCTTCACTCCCTACGAATATATCGTGAAAGCAGACACGTTGGAAACCAAAGCTAAAGTCAAATCCAAAACTAACTCGATCAATTTGAGCTTCAAACGTTGACTTCATTCCCCCTTAGTATATAATCTGGACTATTGACCCGACGACAATTTGGTCCGAGCCTGGGCTTTGATACCGGCATAAACACAAAACTGAGAACTAGTCTGATCCAAAAACTTAAGCTGTTGGGTTAAGGCTCCAACTTGAGCTAATACTCTTTTGCAAGACTTTCGAACATAGTGTGTTTTCGTTTGTACTCTAGGTTGTTGGATTTGATGCGGTGTGTTCATGTAGTTTCTACTATTGAAGGGGAAATTCTAAATGCGCACAACATTGTACTTAGTGAGCACCACATCCTATACATTCTATAGTAAAGTGATTTACAACATAGGGGAAAATGGTGCTCACTAAGTCAATTGTGGTGCGCATTTAGAAGTTCCCCCATTGAAGTGGGAATGTATGTACAAATTGTACGGTTTTATAATCTGCAATACAGCTTCGACTGCCTCCTTAAAGAAGCAGACATTGTTCGGACTATATTTGGTGAAATTATAAAGGCACACCCCAAATGTGTAAAGGCCTACCGATTTGTTTGCCTCTGATTGTAATCGACTGTTCTGATACCATGTTGAAGGTCCCCGTCACTATATTAAAATTTCGAAGTTATGACGAGAATGGAAGGAAATTGTTTTGTATTTTAACTGCCTAGTGTGCTAGGTGAGATTCGAACAAGGATTTCTCTGATATCATATTGGTGAAGGTCTCCATCATTACACTAGAATTCTGAAGTTATGGTCATTGTTAAGAGAAATTATTTTGTATTATAACATTATGATTACTTTATTGGTCGACATAGATGGGACTATGTTAGAGTGGACAGATTTCGACTCTGACCGGCCATGCTTAATTTTCTTTAAAAAATCAATAAAACTCACTGCGGAAATCGAAGCAACTCAAAATTTGATAGGATTTCTCCGATTTCCGACTGCTTTGACTGAATGTTCATCCCTGGTGGGCTGGGCCAGTGGCTGTTAATCAAAATTTGAGGAGAACTTCCTGGGCTTTAATTTCAAATTTGAAAATGGGCTTAGACACGTGGGCTTTGGCTTGGTCGCCTGTTGTGCTGTAGTTTGTGCCCAATTGCGTTTGCATTTGGAATCTGAAAATGGGCCTGGGTTATATGTTGTGGGTTGGGGGGGGGAAGGGCGGGGATTGTAAGCTGAGAACTCGGGCGGGAGTTTCCAAAGTAGCA
Organism: Dracaena cambodiana; assembly: GCA_036321105.1. Lineage (NCBI taxonomy): Eukaryota > Viridiplantae > Streptophyta > Magnoliopsida > Asparagales > Asparagaceae > Dracaena > Dracaena cambodiana. Next base: position 3,028,880 of record JAYEPQ010000016.1, on the reverse strand, counting down.
CACCATTGTTCCTAGTGAGCCCACTTTATAAGTGTCCGGGCTTTGAGTCCGGACAAAAACAAAGAGGAGTGGGCTCACTAGGAAAATTGGTGTGCGCCTTTAGAAACTCCCAACTCGGTCTGGTTGCCCAGATCCACTAACTACCCCCACTAGTTAGTTGGGATATTCTTTTGAGCACACCACATTGCTCAGGGAGCCCACATTTGTCGGTGGGAAATTAGCCTTCTGAATAATTTTCACAGGCTGCTGCTAACGGGTTTAATATCATTCGAAAATTAATCACCGACTAGAGTTAAAGATATGATAAAAAAAAATAGCAAACTTATAATTTTTTACAACTTTAGAACTCACTGAACATAAGCGGTTACTCAAATAGATTTTCCTTTTAGTATATACTCTTTTGTTTCTAAGGATTTTTTTTTTTAGTCTTTTGATTTTTTTTTTTTGTAATTCTTTATTAGTCATCCCATACTTGGGATGACCTAGATATATGCAATCTCCATTATTTCATTAACATCTTGATTAGTGGAATGAAAGGAAATTACTCATCGTTTATGCTCAAATCTAATACAACCAAGAGGAATTTTTTTCTCCTTATTTTAAATGCTTTTTAAGTTTTTTCTTTGGGTTCATAGTTGCGGCAATTTAATTAACTGAAAGTACATTTTATCCAACTAAATTATGGTATACTTTGTTCATGTAATGGCTCAAATTAGGATTATAATAGGTAGAGTATAGCATTAGGAGGAAAGTTATAATAATATTTGAAAAAATAAAATAGATTGCCCACAAAAATGCTTTTCCTAAAGATAAATTGGGTGTGTTTAAGTAGCCAAATTTGTTAGCTTAAAAAGTTTTAAGACCTAGGAGATGACTAACACAATTATTTTCATCAAAAAATAAAAAATATCAGACTATTTATCATTACTATAGCAAAAAAATTTACAACTTTGAAATCCATAATCACTTGCAAGATAACTTAGTTATTTACTTCATGTTCTATGCTTACATTCATATATATTATTCATGTGTGTTTTAGTTAATCTCACTCTTTATCCTTTCATACTAGTATTATATTTTTAATTTAGTTATGATCTGATGATCTGAGTGTAGATGTACAGATTTTGAGATAGAATTGATAGACTAGGTTTACGACGACCATGTGTATATTTTGAAGATAACCGAATACTTATAGATGCTGATTTCTCTTGGCCTCTTTTTTTTTATGAAAAATTCTATAATAAAAAGATTTTTTTTTTTTAAAGTTCATACCTGGTTTAATTTATACTTTAACTTTTACAATGCAATAAAAGAGCCTTCTTTGTTACATTTATTTGTATTTACTATTATGTGATTGGAATAATTATGATTGATATATTACTGGTTTAACATATCTGTTTTGAGCATGTTACTGATATCTATTTAACGTACTTGTATACCGTATTTTCAGAACGGGGCATGACAAGAGACATGCACAGTGCCAAGAATTTGAACTTGACAAGTGCAATTTCATTGTTGAGAGAGATCCGAACTTACCAAGTCTGGGTTCCGATCATCAGAAAATCCCGACTTGGCCGGTTTTGCTTATTTCTCTCTCGCTTGTATTGCCTTTGTGGCACACCTGACGAAGCTATATCGGTAAGCCCTGCTTCCACTGTCCCATCCCAGTTGGTCATTTGATGAGTGACTTTTCAGATTACTAACCACGACCATCGAAAGTCTACATATCTGAATACTGGGATGAATCAGAAGCCTTGTGGAATGGAGCAGGCCCCCCATACATATGTTGCTGCTTTCTCAATTGTCCTATTTTAATTTGTACGTTCGCAATGATTGAATTCAGACTTAACAAAATCGGATTGACCGTATTTGGAAAATATTTTCCTAGCGGTTATGTTCTGAGATTATATTTTTTTTAACAGTTATATTGAAAAATTCCTCCATTTGATCCGGTCCAAGACCTCGAACCGTTTAATGAACTAAAAATTTTTCTCGTTCACATATGCGAAGCCCAAAAAAGCCCTGCTTGGACCTTGATAATAAAGGAGATAAAAAGAAAAAAAAAAAATAATAATGACAGGGAAAAAAAAAAAGAAGTAGAGAAAAATAAATAAATAAATGAGTCATTCCTTCTCTCTCTCTCTAGCTTTTGCTTCTGTGTCCTTCTTTGCTTCTCCTGCTCTTTTATAAGCAACAACAGAGAGAAGTAAGAGCTGCTCTGGTTCTGGGTGATGATTGAACTGAAATGGAGAGATACGAAGTGATCAAAGATATTGGGTCTGGGAATTTTGGGGTGGCGAGATTGGTTAGAGATCTCTGGACCAAGGAGCTCTATGCTGTCAAGTTCATAGAGAGAGGAGAGAAGGTCTCTTCTCTTTTCTTGCTTTCTATGTGATTTTTTAGCTCAAGCAGCTGTTTTTTTTTTTTTTTTTTTTTTGTTAATTCTGCTTAAAGATCAGATTTTGCAATCTGGGTTTTGGTTGTTTTTGCTTTCTGATGTTGAATTCTGCTTAAAGATCAAATCTTGGGTTTTGGGTTTCTGCTAATTTTTTTTTTACATTGTTTTTTGTTAATTTTTTAATATAAGCAGATTGATGAGCATGTACAAAGGGAGATAATGAACCATAGATCACTGAGGCATCCAAATATAGTAAGGTTCAAGGAGGTAAAATTTTCTGCTCTTTTTCATCACATTCATTCTAAATTCTTAAATGTTTATTTTATTATATGTTATTTCTAGCTTATTTATAGTTATTGTAAGTTATTTGCAGGAGCTCTATGTTTTTCTTTTATAAAAATAATTTATGTTGCTTACAATTTTGAGAGTTGAATGATGTTCATCCTCCAATATAAATCTTTATCTTGTTATTCTTGTTTAATTATCAATTATCACCTCTTTGCATCACTTAAAAATTTATATATTGTCTTGCTATGTTTGGTACTAACAAACCCTTTCAATATTCAGATAGATTTTTTTTAAAGCAAGTAGAAACCTCCCCACAAAAACAAAAATATAGAAACTTTAACTTTATAAATATATATTATTTTGTTATCCAGTGGATTGATTTTGTTAGGAGTTCATACTTCAGTATAGCCTTACATCGGATAGAACAAGAGAAGTCCATGAGTTTGAATATAAAGTTGGAACCTTTACATATCAGCTTAATTTTTTTGGAGTAGATTGATTCTTAGTTTGATCTTTTAAACCCATCATGCTCCCAAAGGGATCCGATATTTCTCCTTTCTTCTTAAACTCTAACGAATAAGAGGAGCCTTTGGTCTTTTGGCAACTTTTATTTATCAATATGAGGCTCACAATACCTAGAAATTGTTATGGATTGAATAGCTTTTTTAGTTTCATCATTAACTTTGTAAGGATTAGGTCCCATAGCATAAAATTGAGTCTCTTTCGTCAAAGTTAATAATCTAGCTATAATCTTGTTATGGTCTCGAATCATCTCTCTCATGTCTTGAAAGTTACGTTTTCTATCATTTGGCAAGCATCTGAGTTTTTGTACGGCACTGGGTCTTTGGACGTTGCATCTAGGTCTTGGAATTGGTTGTCATTACTTAAAAGCGGAGCGTTTTATTGAGAGGCTATATCATTATCCTATTCTGTTGAATGCCAAAAAGTTCAGATATAAGTTAATTGATCCAAAGGTTTGTTTATCGTTGACATAATAGTATATAGTTACTTCGTTAAGTAGATAAACTTAACAACATAAGATGATTTTGCATTCATTAGTAGCTTAACACTAGAGGTGATTCGCTAAGTGACAAATGTCGCTATCCAATTTTGGATTTAATAAGAAAACATGTTTGGATTAGTGTTTGACATATAGTTTCGGGAATCTTATTGATTATGATAATAACAATGGAGTTGGGCATAATTTTGTTTCTTAGGCAGCCATTTTTAGTTATCGTGCATAATTTATGCAATACGGTCTGCATTCCCTCAATAGTACAATTTCTTCGCTTTGGAAATTATTGGAATTTTCGGGTTATGAATGGAGAACTCTGCGATTTCTCATGATCGTTGTCTGAACAAAAACCCAAATGATCTCAATATCAGGGAATTGGAATTGTTCAACTTTGAGTTAACTTTGTGATTCTCTCTCTCGTTTAATCACTATGTTGGAGTATTTCCAACTTGGCCCTTTGGGATAGACTGTATCTTTATGATGAATACGGTTCCTTATGATGCAATCTTAGTGAATATTTTGGTTTTTTTCGAGGTTTATGTGTTTTCTTGCTATCATTCCGTCGGCATGCAGTGACAAAGATGCGGTCCGACGTTTCTTGGAGCATGTGTGCTTTTGATGAAGTGAAACCTTGAATAGCTTTGGCAACAATCATCTATTCACATTGTTTAATTTCAATTTTAGACTTTCTAATTTGAAATCATAGTGTATTAAATTGCGGAGCTTGGGTCTACCTTCTAGGGTAACCTACATGTATAGGACTCGCACCCTCACCCCTCCTAGGTGGAAGTGAACGAGTAAGCTGAGTTTTCACTAAAAAAACGATAGTTTCTTTTGCCTTCAGGTGCTATTAACCCCTACAGATCTTGCCATAGTCATGGAATATGCTGCCGGGGGTGAACTCTTCGAGAGGATATGCAATGCTGGGAGATTCAGCGAAGATGAGGTAACAAACGTTATTTTACCCCCTTTTTTTTTATTGTACTCGCATAACCTATTCATCGGTCTATAAACATAACAGGCGAGGTTTTTCTTTCAACAATTGATTTCGGGGGTCAGCTATTGCCATTCCATGGTACATTCCTGTCTAGAGCTCGATTCCATGTTATCTATTTATCCTTTCTTCAAGTTATCGTTTTGCTTGCAGCAAATATGTCATAGAGATCTCAAGCTAGAAAACTCCCTCTTGGATGGAAGCCCGGCTCCTCGGCTGAAAATCTGCGATTTTGGCTATTCTAAGGTTATTTAGCATCCGGAAATGACAACATTTTCTGTTATGGTTGTCTTTGTTTTCCTATAAAATACTTATCGTTTTGTTCTGCAGTCCTCTGTGTTGCATTCACAACCAAAATCGACTGTGGGAACTCCGGCATATATTGCCCCTGAAGTTTTATCTAGAAAGGAATACGATGGAAAGGCAAGCTTCTTCGATCCTTGTTGTAAATTGGGATTACGACTGATATGTTACATTTTTTCTTGAAATTCCAAAACTCGCTTTGCTTATTAGATTGCCGATGTTTGGTCCTGTGGAGTAACCTTGTATGTTATGCTCGTTGGAGCGTATCCATTTGAGGACCCAGAAGATCCGAAGAACTTCAAGAAGACAATTGGGGTGAGCAACTCACTATTAAATTCAAATTCTTCGTCCAAACTTAGGCTCTTTTTTATCAGAGGATGTACAATTTGGTCGATTCGTATATGTTTCATGTTCATGCAGCATCAAGTGGGCTTTTTTCTGATAAAAACCTACGTTCTTTCAGCGAATCCTCAGTGTCCAATACTCGATTCCAGACTATGTTCGAGTATCAACAGAATGCAGACATCTCCTCTCCCGGGTTTTTGTCGCCAATCCTGAAAAGGTTCTAAAAATTCTCGACTGCCATGTATCTGATATATCATTTTTCTTTTTCAAATAAATAATTCTGGTTCACCGTTTTCCCTACAAAACCATTACAGAGGATAACGATTCCAGAAATCAAAACCCACCCATGGTTCCTGAGGAACCTGCCTGTAGACATGGCCGACGGATACCAGAGTAGCATGCAGACCGACACGGCCTCTGCATTGCAGAGCGTAGAAGAAATCGCGGCCGTAATTCAAGAAGCGCGAAAGCCACCTGAGGGGCCTAATCTAGGGTCAAGACATCTCGTCGGGGGGAGCACGGATCTCGATGACATGGACGCTGATATTGAGGACTTTGATGATATTGAGAGCAGTGGTGATTTTGTGTGTGCTCTTTGAGTTGTTCAGTGCAGTGTGTCGAGGCTGTTCCTGTTGAGTTCTGCTTGCATGAGTTGCCTTACTTCTCTTGGGACCTTGAATATATCTCATGTCTGTATCTATCTAGGGATGATAATGAACGCGTTCGTGGGTAATTTTTAGCCTGTTCTATACAAATTTATCTGTATTTACTTTAAGAGTGAAAGTAAAAGGAATCTCGTTATTATGAATATTTGCATTGCTTAATTATGTGTTCAATTTGCTTTAGATATTGGGAGCCTTGAAAAAATATTTTATGGTTGATAGCACATATTATCTTGAAATAATGTGAAAGTTCATTGTAGTTTCAATATTCAATATTCTCTGCATTTTTATGCATGGTAAATATTTAACTGCATTCTGCAACCATAGTTACCGTCCTTGTAAATTGGGTTAATTACAGTGAGACTCATGTACGGGAGTAATGTAATTTATTATCCTTTAAGTTAAAAACTCTCAATTTAGTTTCCGTGACTTCTAATGTTGTTAGTCAATATTTTACTATTCTTATTCCTGTTTAATTTAAACTACGTATTTTTTAATGAAATTTTGAAATTACCCTCTTTCTCTCACTAAGAACTCATCCAATTTGGAGTTTTCATTAAAAAAAAAACTCTCAAATTACCCTCTCTAATGCTGTTAGTGAGGGTAATTTAAAACTTTCAGTTTAGTTTCTGAATTTCTAATATCGTTAACGGTTTGCTATTCTCACCGTTATTTAACTTAAATTGTATTTTTTTTTTATGAAATTCTCAAATTACTCTCTCTCACACTTCCAATACATGTCAAGAAGAGGGTAATTTGGAGATTCCATAAAAAAGAAGCGGGGTTTAAATTAAACTAAAACTAAAGTGAGAGTTTTAAATTTATAAATTGAAATCTAGCATCAAGTTTCCAAGGGGAGCATGATAGGCCTTAATACAAAGCTAAGAAGCAGTTTGATGCAAAAACTTAAGTCATTAGGTCAAGATCCCAACTTTATATTTAAACTCATAGATTTTCTTTGTCCTATCCGATGTGGGACTATACTCACATATAAACTAACTTAACAATCTCTCATTTCATTGTGAATATACCAATTTAAATTTGACAACCATCCACGTGGAGACAGACACGTGGAGAGAAGGAATGTAATATGTCTGCGTCGTGACATAAAGAGTCATCTAAGTCTTCTCGCCACGTGAGTATCGATAAATTTATTTTCTTCCCGTTAGCGGTAACGATGGCGACACAACGTCCAACTCTCATGGTAGCAGGGATACAAGGAACCAGAACAACGTGACAAGTGTTAGCACGTTCATATCCACCACAACATCAACATCGGCGGATGCATGCCAACAAGATAAACTGTAAATGGTGCCTCCGCTTGCGTCCGAGAATTGCTAGATGCGCCCCATGTTCTCACTAAGAAAAACATGGGGCGCATCAAGTAATTCTCCTTGCGTCCTCGCCATATGCGAAGCCAAAGGAAATTGGTTGATGACAATTGATGTGATGCGCACGCCAACTTGCCACCAAAATTTTTTATGGTCTTTAGTGCTTACAAGTCTATTTTACAGATCATTTCTAGTGTGAGGGCTCAAATTAGTTGTAGTCTTTGAGAGAGTGGGGCTCAAATGTATTGCATCCATCTAAGCACATGAATGCAACATGTTGAGAAGACCAAAAGCATATAGGGTGTTATGGGTGAGCAAATTTTTGAAAAAACCAAACCGAACCACTAAACCGATCCGAACCGAATCGATATGTTCGGTTAGTTTAGTTTTCGGTTCGAGTGAAAAACCGAAGATTTATTCGGATCGGGTTTAGGTGGCGTTAGCCCCAACCGAATCCGACCGAAAAAATCGAATTTGTATAAATACCCGACCCGTTAACCCATTAATCCAGTTCTATAGTCTCTCCCCCCTCCCTCCCTCTCTCTCTCCCTTCCCAATTCAATTTCAGTTTTTAAAACTTGGCCGATACACATTTTTTTTTCTTTTTTAATTTCTAGTAGGCTTGTGGGTTGTATGAAAAAACCGAAAATCAAACGAACCGAACCAAATTTTCGGTTTCGGTTTCGGTTATTAGTGGATTTCGGTCGGTTTTGGATTTGAAAATTCAGTTTGATTTTCGGTTGGGATTTTTCCACCCAAATTCGAATCAAACCCACCGATGCTCAGTCCTATAGGGTGCATCTTGGAACCTAAGAGCTTATGGCTCTTTTGGGAGCACATTAAGTACAGATCTTACCTAAAAGGAAAGTGCACGACATTATGAAATCATAATATATGATTTTTTTCGTGTGTGCGTGTCCAAAGGAATATATATACACCAAAATTTATTGGTGTAGAACTTCGCTCGCTGTAGGATGGGGAGCCAGCTTTATTATTACTCTAGCACGTGATAGTCTATATGGCCAGTAGAAAAAATTTCGAGAAATTAAATTGTGTTGGAAGCAATGTTGAAAATAAGGCGTTATAAAATCTGTTATGTTGCGTTATGAAACCTAACAAAAAGCCAACGTTACTTAACAGTCAAAAATAACTCAATGCACCTTAATGGTGCATTCTTTTATGTTATTTTACGTAACATAAATTACGTTATATTGCGTTATTTATAATAATTTTTAAAAAGTTTTTATATTGATTTCGATTATTTATTTTGATTGTTAGCGAATTGTTGTAGTTTTTTTTACTTGACGGCTTGTTATTTACTTACTTGATTGCTTGTGGCATTGTTAATTTGTATATTCTTATTTACTTGTTATAATTTCTTTCTAATTACTGAAATTTTTTTTATAATAATTTCTTTTCAATTACTGAAATTTCTTACTTACTGATTAAATTGAATTCTCAGTTAATCTAAAATAAATAATTAAAAATAATATAAATTGAGCATTACAAAATACATATTACAATATTGATAATAGTTGAAAATAAATTTAAAATCTTGTTTTCTTATTTAGATAATACCTGAAATTATGGGTGTGAATGTAATTTAATTTATGAAGATAAACACGAGAATTACGGTGAAACTTGTTAGAAATTTAGAATTAATACTGGGATATAATTTTTTATATTTTATTTTAGAATTTTTAATTCAATTTTTAATTTATAAAATTATATATATATATATATATATTTTTTTTTATTTTTAATTAAATAAATAGAAAATTACGTAACCTACATTATGCGTTACGCTATATACTATATAACCTAACAGAGACAAAACATTACGTTACTGTTAACGTTATTTTAAACATTGGTTGGAAGATAATACTTTGGGTATTCTGACTCAATTCACGAGATCTATGACTTGCACCTGTTATAATTATCCGTTACTTCAAAATGCTCGCCTCCTATATAGTCATTTTTCTGAAATTCATGCTCAACATACATAGAGAGAATATAACATGTGTGCAGATTTTGTATCAAATGAGGGAAGCAGATTGGGTATTAAGAGTGTTTGATAGGAAAATTTTCCTTAATGACTAATAGAGCTTGTGTTGAAGGATGTCTCTGAGTTTTATTATGAGACACTGTAGTCATTGAAGTCATGTCTTAGCAAAATAAAAAATAAAAAATGAGATGGTCAATAGCACATTATCTTGAAATAATGTGAAAGTTCACTGTCTTTAGTATTATCTGCATGCTTGAGAAATATTTAGCAGCATTCTACAATCTTAATTACTGTCCTCCTAAATTTTACTGTGCAAAATTTTGACCTTCGCTAATCGAAATCTTGTCGAAAAGGTTTTTCCTCTTTTCAAAAGAGTCACTGTACCCGGAACTTCAAATACCAAGTTCAATTGCTGATACAATTTCTAGGTTGCTGTCCCTGCACTAGCAACGGGAAGTGTTGTAGCAGCGGAAAGTGTATTGTTGACTTTATGATAGTGATGAATTACGAAAGTTCTTTTTCGATCTTCCGATTCTATTCGCTTAGCTCTTCGAAGTACATATTCCCCATCCTACATGTAAGGGATATAAAATGTCTCCGTCATGGCATATCAAGTCAGATTATTTTCTCCTTATGAGTATGCAAAACTTCATTTTCTTCCCATCGACACAACTTGAACAAGACATTGTCAATAGTAGGGCTTGCTTCAAATAACCATATAAGCTTTGGGGCTTGCTTCAAATATACATATATATATATATATATATGTATATATATATATATATATATATATATATATATATGTATATATATATATATATATATATATGTATATATATATATATATGTATATATATATATATATATATATATATATATATGTATATATATATATATATATATATATATGTATATATATATATATATATATATATATATATATATATATATATATATATATATATATATATATATGTATATATATATATATATATATATATATATATATGTATATATATATATATATATATATATATATATATATATATATATATATATATATATATGTATATACATATATATACATATATGTATATATATATATATACATATATATACATATATATAGATATATATATATACATATATATATACATATATGTACATATATATAGATATATATATATATACATATATATATATATATACATATATATATATATACATATATATATATATATATACATATATATATATATATATATATATATATATATATACATATATATATATATATATACATATATATATATATATACATATATATATATATATATATATATATATATATATATATATATATATATATATATATATATATATATATATATATATATATATAAAATAAATTCAATACAATTGGATATCTCAAAAAAAAAATATTTACTAAAACAATTAAAATTATAATTTTTAAACAATTTTATTCAAAATTCTCCATTCTAACCTAACCGAATTAGTTTGGTTTGGTTTCGGCTCCTATTTTTAGTCGGTTCAGTTCGATTTTGTCAAAATTGAGAAAAACCGAATTGAAACCGACCGATACCCCCCAGCTGTAAATGGTGCCTCCACTCGCGTTCTTGTCATATATGAAGCCAAAGGAATTGATTTATGATAATTGACAAGCATGCTTGTTATTTAGGTTAAGGTCCTCTTTCCTTAATTTGGATGATGTGATGTGTATGCCAATCTGCCAACAACTTTTTATGGTCTTTAGTGCTTACAGGTTTAGTTACAGTTCATTTCTAGTGTGTGGGCTCAAATTAGTCGTAGTCTTTGAGAGTGGGGATCTGTTGCTTGGGATTGAAAAGTGTGATTGTATGGACGAAAAATTGAATCTTCCTTTATATTGTCAATTTGATTTTAAATTATAGTAATAAAAGAAAAACTACAAAATAAATTAGAGATTACAAGAATGAGAATCAATTGATTTCGATTCCCCTTTATTTTTGTGGGTTCTGGTAGCGGTGGAGTCTTAATCATGCACTCCATTGACGATCCGATCTCTCTGGATTGAGGAACTCCTCTCTGGATTTTTAGACTCCGACCTCTAGAAAATTGTCTCCCTCCCCAGAATCTCTTTTGTTCTGAACTCCGCTCCCAATTTTATAGATTGAAGAGCGCTTTCAATTCGGCTCAAAATTCTCCCTGACAAATCGGATTACATGATTTCAGCAAAATAAACGAAACGGAAATAGACGGAACACAACCCGCGGGTTGGCACCTGCGGGAGCGCTCCTGCGGGTTGGCACCTGCGGGGAGGGCACCCGCAGGAGATCTCCCACTCGCGGGATTTCTCCCGCGGGTGCCCACCCGCGGGATTCCTCCCGCGGGAGGAATTCCCGCGGGTGCCCACCCGCGGGATTCCTCCCGCGGGAGGAATTCCCGCGGGTGCTGGCCACCTGCGGGAATTTCTCCCGCAGGTAGGCCCCACAAGGATTTTTTTTAATTTTATTTTATTTTTATTTTATTTTATTTTTTTAGGTATCTACATAATCCCCTCCAAAGTTTTCGAAGTTCTGTATTGAGCCGTATAGAATTTCGAAACACTTTGGATTTTTTTTTAAATTTTGGCTATCGGATATGTAAAGGATTTGGTAGACAGAGATAATTGTTAACATATCTCATAGAATATGAGCGGAGATGTGATGTTAATATATTTATTCAATAACAAGCAGAAATATGATTTTAACGTGCTCATTAGATAACAAATAGAGGTATGATGTTAACGTACTCATTGGGTGACAAGCAGATGTATGATTTTAATATGCTCGTTAGATAATAAGCAGAGGTATGATGTTAACGTGCTTATGTGAGGTTAAGCAGAGGTATCATGTTTAACGTGCTCATTAGAACCCTAACCGTTCAGTGACATCTAGTATGACGGATCAGGGAGAGACAGAGGTGTCATTAAACAAGTCTTGAAACTCGGCCTATTCAGAGGATCTAGTCATGATAGAAATGAGTTAACTAAACAGAGGTGACGGTTAATGTATTTAGTTTCGGGACTTGACTATCAGAGGCAACTGTTAACTTGATAGGGAGATGATTTTCGTCAGAGGTGATTTTTAACTTAACGATATCAAAAATAAGTTCATCAGAAGCTGTGATGTTAGATTTGATAAAGTGTGAATTTCTTTTTCTGTCAGAGGTGAAATCTTAACTTGACAGGGGATCGATCTAATTAGGGTTTTTAGCTAACCCCCAGCTATCAACGGATTTGATTTGCCTTTACCAACTACCGTTTGAGTTGGGCTAGACATGCTATTCCCCTCAGCATGATAAGTTGTCGAGGGTTTCGTTTGGGCTTAAACGCCAAACTTTTCCTCTTCCCTTTACTTTAGCAGATTTGGACAATGATGTATCCTTATATTCGGATAAGGATATTATTGTTACGGGATTTTTAGCGAACCCACAGTTATCAACGGATTTGATTTGTTTTTACCAACTACCGTTTGAGTCGGGCTAGCCATGCTATTCCCCTCAGCATGGTGAGTTATCGAAGCTTTTGTTTGGGCTTAGATGCCAAACATTCCTTCTTCCCTTTGCCTTAGCAGTTTTAGGTAATTCATGCTTTTACCCCAGCATGATGGATTGGCGAGAAACTGTTTCTCTTCCCGTTGCCTTGGTGGCGTTGGGCAATTCATGCTTTTTACCCCCAACATCAAATTGGCAATATAAAAGAAAATTCAATTTTTCGGGCATACAAGAATTGGCGACCAATTGATTTCGATTCCCCTTTATTTTTGCGGGTTCTAGCAGCGGTGAAGTCTTGATTCTGCACTCCGTTGACGATCCGATCTCTGGATTAAGAAACTCCTCTCTGGATTTTTGGACTTCGACCTCTGGAAAATTGCCTCCCTCCCCAGAATCTCTTTTGTTCTGAACTCCGCTCCCAATTTTATAGATTGAAGAGCGCTTCCAATTCGGCTCAAGATTCTCCCTGAAAAATCGGATCACGGGATTTCAGCAAAATAAACGAAACGGAAATAGATAGAACACAACCCGCGGGTTGGCACCTGCGGTGCCCACCCTCGGGATCGCTCCCACGGGTACCCACCCGCGGAGGGCACCCGTGGGAGATCTCCCGTGGGTGCTCACCCGCGGGAGGCAGCACCCGCGGGAGGAATTCCCGTGGGTGCTGGCCACCCGCGGGAATTTCTCCCACAGGTAGGCCCCGCAAGGATTTTTTTTTAATTTTTTTTATTTTTATTTTATTATTATTATTTTTTTATTTTTTTAGGTATCTACAGTGATGGATGTTCTTCTTAGGGGTGACCAACTGATCGGAGTTGTCGGAAAAAATCAGTCAGATTCTTGATCAGGCAGAGGAAGCAAAACTCCGACCAGTATGCTTGACCAAAACTGACCGAACTCCAACCAACTCCGATGATATTCCGACTGCATATGACCGATTAGCATTTCATTTATAAGACTCTGATCTTACTAGGTGCCTGAACTTCGACTGAACTCCTACTGACTCCGATCGAAATCAGTTGATTTGGTCGAAATCGGATTAGCCTGTTCATCCCTAGTCATTCTTTTTCATTGCGAGGAGCTCAAGGAAAACTAATAATGCATCTAAGCACATGAATGCAACATACTGAGAAGACCAAAAGCATATATGGTGCATCTTTGAAGCTAAGAGTTTGTGGTTCTTTTGGGAGCACAATAATTATAGATCATACCTAAAAGGTAGGTGCACGATATTATGAAATCAAAATATATTATCTTTTCGTGTGTGCGTGTACGAAGGAATATAAACCAAACGATAAGAAAAGCTAAAATATTCTGCAGATTTTCACTTGCAATAGGTTGCTCCTCATATACATCATAGTCTATAAGGGGGTTAACAATAATTTTCTTTGCTAGAACAGATTCTAAGAACTAGTCTTTTATAACTACACCCGAAAATATCGCTCATCGCAAGATTAACAAGCTGATGCGGAAAGTTTTTCTCTCACACAATCTTAGACACCAAAAAATAACCCTCGCTTGCCCTAAGATCAGCATGCATTCCCCTCCTTCCAAGTAGGTTGAACTAAAACCTGTGCAGATGATACAGTAATTTGAGAACTCTAACCCCATTAAGGTCTTGGAAAATATACGAATATGATTTACCATGGGCTCGTAATATACGACAACTAAAATGGTGCTTTACAAAAGAGAAGTTACCCTTTAGAAGGGAGTTTCTAAAGGAGCGCACCCACCCTTTTTTTTTTTTTCTTCTAGTAAGTCCACTTAATAACTGTTTGGACTGAAAGTCCGAACTAAAATTACATTGTAAAGTGGGCTCACTAGGAAAAGTGATGTGCTCTTTTGGAAACTCCCTTCTAGAAGGCACGACAGAAGATCGTGCTAATCCCACTTATATTGGTGGGTGCATGTCACATGTTCGATATCAAAACCAAACTTTCTAATTATAGACTAGCCCTCCATAAAAAAATACCGTGCATGTGATACGTGCACATAAAGTTTCAGCTGTAACTGAAAACACCAAACTAGAAACATTTGCATGTAAGAACTCAATCTCATGATATCTGACCTAGAAATGTTATAAACCCTAAGGTCAGACCACCAAATATCAGTCTGATCAAAGACTCGACCAACATTGGTTCGGTTGTACCAAACAATCGTAGGTTTGCAAGTAAAATTTGCAAAGTAGCCAAAAAGTCAAAAATTGTGTCAAAGTATTGGCAGATCAAAATCAGGGGGTATGAAGATTAATATAACAAATGTTACAGCAGACATTGCTGACGTGGTCCAAGATATATGTAGTCGCAACCGATGCTAAAATGAAATCCGTTATATTGCGTTGCGAAACCTAACGGAACTCCAGTACTACGTAACAAATGAAAATAACTCAGTGCACCATAATAGTACGATTTTTATGTTATTTTACATTATATTGAATATGTTATGTTATTTACAATTATTTTTTTTTGTAATTTCTATATTGTTGTTGATTATTATTTTGATTAATACTTGATTAATTGTTGACTTGTTTGATTATTTGTAGAATTGCTAATTTGCGATTGTTTCTTTGTTCATTTGCTGTAATTTCTCTCCGGTTTATGAAATATCTTACTTGCTAATTCTATTAAATTTTTAACTGAACTGAAATCAATAATTACAAATAAGATAAATTGAATATTACAAAATATAAATTACAACAATGATAATAATTGGAATTGAAATAAAAAATTAAATCTTATTTTCTTATATAGATGATGACTGGAATTACGGTTGTAGACTTAATATAATTTATGAAAATAAATGAAAAAATTATTGTAAAACTTAATATAAATTTAGAGTAGATTATGTATTACAAAATATTTTATATTATTTTTTTAGAAATTTTAAATTTATTTTTCAATTTATAAAAATTATCTTATTAAATAAATATGAAATTACATAACTTATGTTATATGTTACGCTATCTGTAACATAACTTAATAAAGGCAAAACGTTGTGTTACCATTATTATTATTTTAAACATTAGTCACAACTATCAAGGAGTTTCTAGAGGGGCACACTATTTTTCCTAGTGAGCCCAGTTTTTCTAGTGAGCCCACCCTCTCTTTTGAGAAGAGAGGACTTTTCCTAGTGAGTATACTAAAAATGTCAAAATTACCTTCCCTCTATTTCTCTCCCCCACTCCTCTTCATTCTCTCCTTCACCTCCCTCCTAAACCCAACTCCCCCTACCATAAACTCTCCTCTCCTCCTATCCCCCAGTCCCCACTCCTCCCCCTCGTACGAGAAAAATCGATCGCCCCCAACCCAAAATTGTCCATGACGGAGGATGAAATTCTCGAGTTTTGGATCGGTCAGCATGTCCATACCATGGGCAATCCACGCAGGACCGTCACGATCCGCTACATCGGACCCGTCATCGGCCACTCGAGCTCCTGGATTGACGTCGATTGGGACGATGGCGATGGTAAGCACAACGGTTCTGTCAACGAGACCCGTTACTTTACTACCTGATCCGATAAGTCCGGCTCCCTCAGCCGCACAGGGATCTCGTTCGTCGAGGTTCTCCATCTCAGATACCACACCGATCCAACCAAAGAAGAAAAATGTATAGGAAAAAAACCCTAATTTTTGTGAGAAATGAGGTGGAGCAAGATTTCCTAATTGGATATGATTGTATAGACGAAATGTACGTGTTTTCGAGGAGCAACAAGCGCGTACCGGTGCAGCTTGTGAGGAGAAATAAAGTTGAAGAGAAGTTGAAGAAGTTTGAGGAGTTAACTAGTGCGGCGCTTTCATATTTGGGGGTTAGCTTGATTGGGGATACTAATGAGATCAATGCTCTAGTGTCCAGTGAGTTGGTTTCTAATGTAGGGTTTTATTCAATGTTTTTGGTTAAGTGTAAATGCAATGTGGTGTTGTTTTAATTTACGATCACATTTAAATTCTTCGGTTTTTAGCAATATAATATACACGTGATGAAATCAATAAACTAGTTTGTGATAAGGATCACTTCATGAAGTAAGTTTCATTCTTTATGTAGCACAAAATTTATCCATATTTTTATAGATGGAATAGAGATTATTATCCATAGCTTGCGTGCATAATTACTGGTTTCCTTCAAATATATCAGTTGTACTTTTTCACGAGTAGCAGCATTTTCGTAGTCTAATATATTTGCTAATTCTCTTTCAAATATCAGCAGAAATTATGCAAAAATGAGTTGCATTTGGAATTTCAGACAGTAAATTTAAGGCATAATTTCTGTGATCATTTATGCTTTAAACTATATGTAAAAACTAGTTGCTTTATTGACTTTTAGCTCTATAAAGCTCTATTACTCCTTTCAACTAATTTTAACTTCAAACTATATATAAAAACGGAGTCCCCAGTGAAGAGTCTTACAAAACAGCAAATATTAATGAACCGGACTCAGAAGAAGAAGAAGTGCAACCGATTAATGGAGGACCGGTTGAATTAATATTCCTCAAGAGTTTCAAGACTTGAAGACGTTATATTTAATTGTTTTTGGTTTTGGATCGTAATTTTAAAGGGCTGTACTCGAAAATAATGTGTTTTTAGATGGTTGTTTGAGAACTGTTTACTGCAAACGAAATTTTGTATATATTTTTTATGTAATATTATTGGGCGATTTGTTTATAAGTTTCATTGTGTGATTCACATTGTTGTTTGAATTTGAATTTCGTATTTATGTATTATTAATGAAATTTGTAGTTGAAAAGAGCTAAACTTCGTTTACAAATTTGAGAGATGAATAAATTCTTTATATTTATTGCATAATTAATTCTTGGATGCAATTATTGTACCTATTTCAATCTCAAAGTTGCTATAAATCTTGCATCTATCAGATAACTGCGGTTGGCTCCACCTTTTCAATGTGTTGAAGTATAATCCTATATCCAACATTTTCAGGGTTTTTAATCTACTGTCTGGAATGTACACCCCGAGCAAAATACCAATCATCCGGACTGAAAGTCTGGACAGTAGGCTGATGTCCGAAATTTCAGTCTGGACAAAAAATATTTTATCTGGACTGGAATTCCGGACAATGGTCTACTGTTCGGACTTCTAGTCTGGATGAGCTAGATAACTGTCTGGACTGGCAGTCCGGACAGTAGAGAGTCGTCTGGATCGTCAGTCCGGACATGTTGATTTTCATCCGGACTTCCAGTCCGAACATGTTGATGAGTCATGTTAAGGTAACATGACTCCCTCCTCTTCATTTCTTCTTTCCAAACCTTAGAGCTGAAGTCGTGGATGCTGGAGGAGTGGCCGACGCAGTCGAGAGAGTTGTCACTTGCTGTTCGTCCTCACTTTTGGGTTAACTTAAAAGCAGATTGAGAAGAGAAGGAGAAGAGAGATTGAAAATATGGACATTCCTGTCTAAAAAATTCGATAGCAAGTTTATAATATGAAAAAAGTTTTTAAGTGAGCTCACTAGGAAAAATAGTGTGCCCTTCTAGAAACGCCCCAACTATCATGAGCATGAACCCCGATGAGAACATAAGAGGCTAACAATGTAAATATGGATGCATGTATCATATATATTCAACTGATGATCAACTAGCACACCATACAGACAGTCCACGACATTGATCTTGATCAAATAACAAATTTCAGAGCTCACTTGCTACGAGTGACCAGATCAATGATGTGAGCTGCGCGTATCAAGAAAGCTTGGTTTTATACGCACATATATTACCATATAATGCATCACGCTGAACAAAATCTACAAAATAATAGAAAAATACCAAGAACTAAAGAGTTATCTTCTCCATTTTTTTTTTCTATGTCACTGCTGAAATAATTCCCAAACATCTCTGGAATTTTAGAACATTTGTAAAGGAAAGCGTTTGTAAAATATTCACATATTACATCGCCTATAAGTTTTTGAGACGTGTCAATGAGCATTTGTAAGAGATTTCAAGTTCGACTGGAGTTTAACTTGGATTTTATTATAAGAAATATATGTACGAGTCTGACTGGTAAAACAAAAAAAAAAAAACATCCAGATATTCCTAGTAAGGAGAAAATCAACACATCTCACTTTTCACAGCCACTACAAGGAGTAAGATCTCCAGTATTTCCGTAGCTAGCAACTCCTCCGCCAATGAGCCTTGGCTCAAGTAGCACCATCTCTCTCTAATTTGTGAGAAGTTCTGAGTTCGACTCATGTTTGTTAGCAAAAGATAGCGGAATAATACTAATGCAACAACCAGCTGAATCAAATAGTTAACCGAAGAGAAAAATAGTAGAGACAGAGAACACGCAGATTTAACATGGTTTGGCAATATGCCTACGTCCACGGGGACCGATCGAAAAACTTCTACTATATTAAAAGAGGATTACAACTTTCTAGTTCTCAACCACAAGAGAAAACACAAAGAAATCACACAAGATTTTGAGATCAAACCCTAAGCTCTTGTTGCAGTGATTTACCTCTTTGTTTCGACCACCGAAGAAGAACCCCAAAAGAAGTCCCCGCCTTCTTTTCTCCTTCTTCTTTGCTTTCGGCCGAAAGAAGCAGCCACCGAAAAACTGAACAGCAATTATCAAAATAATTGCAGCCGCCTCTCAAAGAAAGAATAAATACTTTGGCCAAAAATAATTGCTACAGGCCCGCCTATTTTGTTCTCTCTTCCAAGGCAAACTTAAAACAGCCGTCTCCTTTGTTTCTTTTAATTTCGGCACCAATTTTTCAGCTTAATCAAAACCCTAGCGCCACACCCCATATATATATTATATTATAATGGGTTTGGGCCGGTTTTGGACCCGTTTCGGTAGACCGAAACCCGCTACGGCAATGGGCTCCATTAGCAACAATCTCCCACTTGGAGACCATTGCTAAAAATGTAATCTCTATACATGATAATCCCAGTGTCCAAAGTTTTTACCTCGATCGTTCAAAATCCCAATTTCAGCATTCAACACAAATGCACCAAAGTTGAGCAATAGCTCAATTTTTTCCCTTCAACCGGTTTTGTCAACATATCCGCAGGATTCTTACTGCCTTCAATCTTCTCCAAATTCAATTGGCCATCTTCTAACAAGGATCTAATGAAGTGATATCTCAAGTGAATATGTTTAGTCCGTGAATGTTACGCTGAGTTCTTAGCAAGACGAATTGCACTTTGACTGTCACTGAATAATCTGCAATCCACTCCATCAAAACCCAACTCATTCATCAATCGCTGCAACCAAATAAACTCCTTACTTGCTTCTGCAGCCGCAACATACTCAGCTTCTGTCGAAGATAAAGCAATAATTGATTGTAATCTTGAAACCCAGCTTACCGCTGTCCCTCCTACAGTAAAGACATAACCTGTAGTGCTCCTGCCATTGTCTCTATCACCCGCATGGTCCGAATCCACAAAACCTTGCACATCAATGTTATCACCCCCAAAACACAAACAATAATTTGAAGTACCTTTCAAATATCTGAAAATCCACTTCACTGCTTGCCAATGTTCCTTTCCAGGGTTCTTCATGAATCTACTCACTACTCCCACTGCATGTGCAATATCTGGTCTTGTACTCACCATTGCATACATGAGACTCCCAACGGCCGATGAATAAGGCACATTCTCCATGTGTCTCTTCTCCTCATCTTTCTTAGCACCTTGCTCTTTTGACAGTTTGAACTGACCACCAAGAGCTGTAGTTACCGGTTTTGCATTCTCCATGTTGAATCTCTCCAACACCTTCTTGATGTACCCCTTCTGAGATAACCATAATTTCTTGCTTTTCTTATCTCGGATAATTTGCATCCCAAGAAGTTGTTTAGCCTCACCCATGTACTTCATAGAGAATCTCCCTGCCAACTTTCTTTTCAGATCATTGATTTTCTTCATGCATGTACCTGCCACAAGCATATCATCTACATACAAAGTAAGTATAATAAAGTTACCATCCTTAAACTTTGTAGATATACACAATGATCTGAATTACTTCTGGCAAAACACGAATCCAACATAAACTTGTCGAACTTTAAGTACCATTGCCTCGGCGCTTGTTTCAACCCATACAAGCTCTTTTTCAGTCGACATACCCAATTCTCTTTCCCTTTAACTTCATATCCCTCCGGCTATTCCATATATATTTCCTCCTCTAATCACCATGAAGGAAAGCAGTCTTCACATCGAGCTGCTCTAAATACAATCCTTTCACTGCCACAATACTTAGTATTGTTCTGATAGAAGTCATCTTGACAACAGGTGCAAATATTTCATTGAAGTCAATACCTTTTCTCTGACCGTATCCCTTCACTACAAGTCTAGCCTTGAACCTTTGTGTCTCTCCTGCCTCATGTTTTACCCTGTATACCCACTTGTTATACAATACTTTCATCTTTTCCGGTCGCTTCACCAATTTCCATGTGTGATTCTCCTCCAAAGAAGACATCTCATCACGCATAGCTTGCTCCCACTTAAGATGAAGTTTATCCTGCATAGCCTCTTGGTAACTCTCTGGTTCACCTGCATCAGTATACAAAACATGATATAATGGAAGACAAAGTTTTTGGGTTGGCTTCCTTATCCTCGTGCTCCTCCTCAAAGTACACTCTCTGATGAAGTACTTGAACCATCTGCTTCTGTCAATGGCTCTCTTTCCTGTTCGGTCTCATCTGAAGCTTGTGTATTCTCAGGTGTAGCCATTTCTTCTCCTTCAGATGTAGGTATTTCTTCCTTTCTTTTATCCATGGGATCCATCCCATCCTGTGGCTCATCCAGCTCCAAGCGCTCTTTCTCCACTGTTTTCTCACTCTTACTTTCCGTTCGGTTTTTATACATACAGTCCTCATTAAATACTACATCTCTGCTACGAATTACCTTGTTATGCTCATATTCCCATAAGCGATAACCATATTCGTCGCCACCGTATCCAATGAATGCACACTTCTGATATTTAGAATCAAGCTTCTTTCTCATCTCATGATCCACATGTGCATATGCTATACAACCAAATACTTTTAAGAAAGAGTAATTCACAGTCTCACCAGACCACACCTCCTCTGGAATTCCTCCATCTAAAACACTAGCTGGACTCCTGTTGATCAGATAGACTGTCGTATCTACAGCGGCTCCCCAAAGTTGCAAAGGCAAACCTGCTTGTAGTCTCATACTCCGAGCTCGCTCCAAAATGGTTCTATTCATCCTCTCAGCCACGCCATTTTGCTGCGGTGTCCTCGGTACAGTCTTTACTCTCCTGATCCCGTGGGCAGAGCAATAGTCATCGAACTCCCTATTGCAAAATTCCCCACCATTGTCTGACAACAGACATTTTACCTTCAAACATGTTTCATTCTCAACAAGAGCTTTCCATACCTTGAAGATCTTGAAAATATCGGATTTCTGTTTAAGTGCAAACACCCATATTTTCCTACTTGCATCATCTATGAAAGTCACAAAATAAGAATTACCTCCAAGAGACTTCGCCGAAGAAGGCCCCCATACATCTGTATGCACCAACTCCAATCTCTTTGTTTTCTTCTCCTTGCCATCCTTCATAAAGCTAACTCTTTTCTGCTTTCCAAATACACAGTTCTCACAGAAATCAAAATTAGCATCTTTCATATCTGTCAACATACATCTGGATTGCAATACCCTCATGCCGCTTTCGCTCAAGTGACCGAGCCTCTGATGCCATAAGGTAGCCTTCTCATTCTTCACGGTGGCCAAAAAAACAACGTGATCCATCGAGCTTGAGAGTAAATATAGAGTTCCCACTCTCTCACCCTTGACCACTACCATTGCTCCTTTACTGATCTTCCACTGTTTCTTCTCAAATGAGATTTGATAACCTTCGCCATCCAGCTTGCTAACAGATATCAAATTCTTCTTCAAATCCGGTATGTGCCTGACCTCTTGTAAAAACAACTTTCCACCATTGTGCAACTTTAACTGAATTGTCTCTTTACCGACAATCTTACATTCCTGCCCATTACCAACAGTCACATGCCCAAAATCACCTTGGACATAATTCTCAAACCATTCTCTACGAGCAGTGCAATAGAACGAAGCCCCTGAATCTACAAACCACGAATCTGACATTGATTCTATATGAGCAGACAAACACAAGTCATCATACTCTTCACTTGGATTCACCACATTCGCTCATTCCTTGTCTTTATTTGGACAATCCTTCTTCATATGACCCTCTGTCTTACATTTCCAACACACTAACTTTTTCTTGAATTTCCCTTTAGATTTTGATCTTCCTCTTTGCTTCGACTCCCTGCTTGAACTTCTACCCCTTTCCTTTCGTCTGTCATTATCAACCGACAGAGCAGTACTTGTAGAAACCGTGCTCTCACCCATGCTCTTTTTCATCAATTCGTCATTCATGATTGTACTCACAACATCATTGAATTTAAGAGCAGTATTGGAAGAATTGCTGATGGCCATAACAACATTACTCCAACTATCCGGTAACGAACACATAAACATCAAAGTTTTAATGTCATCAGTAAAGACAAAATCTAAAGATTCAAGTTGTGCCCATAATGTGTTAAATTCGTTCAAATGGTTAACAATTGAACTATCAGAAGGCATTCTCAAGTTGAACAACTTTTTCATTAGAAACAGTCTATTTGAAGCAGACGGCTTCTCATAAAATTTAGCCAACGCTGACATCAAATCTAAAGTGGTCTTCTCCTTGGAGACGTTGAACACAACCTACTTTGTCAGGCACAATCGAATCTGTGCCAAAGCCCTCCTGTCCAACAATGTCCACTCCTCATCAGTCATCTTTTCTGGCTTTTCTCCAATCAGTGGTTGATGTAAATTCTTTTGATATAGATAATCTTCCATCTGCAACTTCCACCATTAGAAATCTGTCCCGTCAAATTTTTCAATTTCTCCCTTCCTATCTTCCGCCATAACTCCCACTCAAAATCAACACCGATCTGAGTGAAATCTGACCCGAACCAGGGCTCTGATACCAATTGTTAGCAAAAGATAGCGGAATAATACTAATGCAACAACCAGCGGAATCAAATAGTTAACCGAAGAGAAAAATAGCAGAGACAGAGAACACGCAGATTTAACATGGTTCGGCAATATGCCTACGTCCACGGGGACCGATCGAAAAACTTCCACTATATCAAAAGAGGATTACAACTTTCTAGTTCTCAACCACAAGAGAAAACACAAAGAAATTACACAAGATTTTGAGATCAAACCCTAATCTCTTGTTGCAGTGATTTACCTCTTTGTTTTGATCACCGAAGAAGAACCCCAAAAGAAGTCCCCGTCTTCTTTTCTCCTTCTTCTTTGCTTTCGGCTGAAAGAAGCAGCCACCGAAAAACTGAACAGCAATTATCAAAATAATTGCAGCCGCCTCTCAAAGAAAGAATAAATACTTTGGCCAAAAATAATTGCTACAGGGCCGCCTATTTTGTTCTCTCTTCCAAGGCAAACTTAAAACAGCCGCCTCCTTTGTTTCTTTTAATTTCGGCACCAATTTTTCAGCTTAATCAAAACCCTAGCACCACACCCCATATATATATATTATATCATAATGGGTTTGGACCGGTTTTGGACCCGTTTCGGTAGACCGAAACCCGCTACGGCAATGGGCTCCATTAGCAACACTGTTGGGGGCTGAATTTGAATAATGTTGCTAAAAAATATGGGTGTGTGAGTTTGACTAGCAAATAAAAAATAAAAAAAGCTAGCAGCTCCTCCAATTAGTGTGCGACTGCATTTTTAATTCAAAATTTTGTATTCAAGATATTAGCTTTAGAGGTTGGAATTACACTTCAAAGGGCAAGAATGAGACTCTGCAGTGGGGTTCCGATGGAACTTATGAAGGGAATTTCTATATGAGCACGCTACTGATCTTAGTGAGCATACATTTCTGAGTAGGGGATTAGTCTTTGAATGCTTTTTAACATCGGGACTAAAACCCGACCAAGACAAAAAATAAGGTTATAAAAAAAAAACAGCAAATTTGTAATTTTTTACAATTTTAAAAGATGGATTTACGACCAGTGGTGTGCTCATTTAACAGAATAAAACGTTCGTACATTATGATTTTTAAAAAACAATGGAACCAAATCCGAGATTGAACGAGAGAAGGGTCAAAATCCTACAATGAGACCTCTTATGAGGATCATACGTCCCGTGGGCTCTAAGTCAAAGTTTTTTGGCATACCTGAAGGCTTTCGGGATATATTTTGAAAAGTTAAATACTCGCGCACACTTTACTAGCTACCTTAGGTGAACCAAGAATTTCTTCATCCAAAGAGAAGTAATGTCACTCACAGGACGTCCTACTTGCGCGGGTGCTCTTGAGTCTTGAGCCGACCCCCAATGGTGTGCTAGTAGAGAAATGGTAATTATAAAGGCACACCCAAAATTTCTAAGGGCACACCCATTAAATTTGTTTTTATTAGAAATTTGATGTTATTTTCTTTAGACAAGTATATTCCCTTCCTTTTCCTTTTTTTTTTTTTTAGGTATTAAAGTTAGGGACAAGGAGGAGGAGGAGGGGAGGGGCACGGTTGGGAGGGGAGAAAGAGGATGGTCGGAGGTGGTGGGGGAGGGGGAGGAGGTGGTGGTGGTGGTGCCGGATTCACGGAGGGAGGGAGGGGGCTAGGAGAGAAAATGGTATTTAAGGAAAAAAAAAAAAAAATGTGACCTTATAGAAAAAACGGTGTTCAAATTTCAAGGGGCACGCCTTTAGAAGAAATTGGGGGTGTGCGTTTATAATTAGCAATAGAGGAAATGGGATTTTTGAACAATTGATCGTAGAAAGCCTAAATTTGTTGTTGGGCCTATGGGCCTTCAGAGGAAGTTGACGCTTCAATCGGGCTCTGGATCCTGGAGTCGTACCGACTTATTTTAAGTGGATGCGACCCGTTTAGAACTGACCCGGGCTCATATATAAGAAACCAGGCCCAACGTTTTGCTCTACAGAGCCTGCGAGAGAGAGAACCCTAGCTCTATCTAGCCCTCTCCTCGTCGTTTGGCGGCTGCGTTCGAAAAATTAAGTCACAATGAAGGTTCTCTTCAAAAACCCTAAAAATTCCACCTTTTTTTTATTCTATCAATCTTTTTATTGATTTGTAGTATCAAATTCTTCTGTTGCAGTTTAACATCGCGAATCCGACCACTGGCTGCCAGAAGAAGCTCGAGATCGATGACGATCAGAAACTGTGAGATCCTCTTCTCATTGGTTTTCTTCTTGAATTTATTTCCAATTATATAGTTGTTCGTCGTGGAAAGATCTAAACTTTTGTTTGTATTAATGTTGAAAATTTGTTTCTTGATTTTATTCGATGTCAGTTCATGATAATTCATTTGGAAACGATCCAACAAATCACTCTCATAAATTGTATTTTTTTTCCCATCAAAAAAGAGAGATTTTCGAAGATTTGGGACATTTACATTTGATGGAAACTTTAGTTTTCAGGCAGGCAATAAAAAAGTTTACTTTTTTCTAAAGCGTAATATAACTTTGCTTTTGTAGCAATTTTAATAGTTGTAGATAAGTGGACTTGTAGAGGGGTTTAAAATTTGGTTATTATTGTAGAGTTGCGGATATTGATGCGTAGAGACTTTTAAGTGTTATAATCCTAGTCCTTTTTCTAGTTTTTGATTAACCACTTCTTTTTTATTTCCATGTTGAACTGTGTAAAAATTTGGTTAGTCAAATATCTACATAATTCGAACCTTATTTTGGATCTTTTGGATGTATGGTTTAGCAATTTCTTTTTCCTCAGTCTTCTTTAGGTATGCACATGCTTTACCGAGTTGATTGACTCTGACCGGACTTGGTCGGAGTTGGGAGCTTCAAATTTGTCGGAGCTGTGTACTTGGAAGAGGAGTCAGTTTGATCGAAGTTGGGAGCCTAAAGTTGGTCGGAGCTGCGTACTTGGATGAGGAGTTGGTCATTGTCGGTTAAGTTAGGATTGAAGTCAGTCAAATTTTGACTCCAACCGACTTTGTAACTATATAAGTTCCGAATAGTGTTGCTTCCAAACTAATGTCCTTTCTCTCCCCTACTTAATTCTCTTGCTTTTGGGTTCTGCAACATACAAATCGACTTCCAAACTCAAAATTGAAGGCGATCCATCTTGCATGTTGAAGATGTAAGTTCAACAGTGGACGAGGATTAACATTTGCCTTATCCTCCGTGTCTCCTGTTAACAAATATTAGGCTTTTTATTTCAGTGACTTCTCCAACTTCTCCTGCCTTTGCTGATAATAGATAGAATTGATGGATGCTCCTCTCATCTCCCCCATGTGTCCATCCTTATTTTAAATATCGGATACAAGTGATATACCGATCAATAAAATTGTATATCGGATATCGGGCGATATATCGCAATATGGTACTAAATATCGGATCCCATATCGATGTCATGCTGGTTAAACAATATACATGTTGTAACATACATAGAATATATTAAACTATTTAAAATAAGTTTAGCGCTTTAGAGAATGCTTATTTTGGCTAATTTGTTGGAGAAATGTGATCTTCTCAAGAGTGGAGAGAGGAAGGGGCAATCTGTTTGAGAGGGATAGGAAGCTAAACTATTTGCGAGAGAAGAGTCGTTATCGGGGTTCACAGGTTGTCGGGTCAGGTCTCTTGGTAGTCGATGCTAGGGGGGAGGGGGGGAGAGAGAGATGCAAAGTTCTTTGTCATAGCCTTTTCGATGTGATTGCTTGATCGAGAGATATAGGTATCGAATCGTCAATCGACTTCCAGGTTGTCAAGATCATCTTTGGTGCTCACGAGATTGTTTGGGTTGGAACTCTCGGAGTCAGTGTTGGGGGTGGAGGGAGAGGTGAGGTAGGCCTCTTTGATAGAATCTTTTGATCAAACAAAATAGAGCATAGAGAAAGAGGAGGAAGGAGTCGAAGCATTGATTGATTAGATTAAGGGTAGACTAAGAAATTGGAGATTCAACGATATTATATAAATAGGTTTAGGTATTAAAGAGTTGGGTTAATGGGTCTAAATTAAAAAAAATAAAAAAAAAATTGATAGTATGCTAATCCTGTCAATATTTTTCATCTCGTTTACCGAGCGATATATCACTATGTGGTTGATTTATCGCTTGATATCGGCCCAAAATGAGAACCGAAATAAAATTGGTCATACTATATCGTTTTAGTTTCAAAACCGGCTTGTATAACATGTGTCTAATGATGGCTATTGCCGTTCTTTCATCTTTTTACCGCTCGTCATACTCCACGCTAGTGGTGGCCGAGAGATCGGGTCCATAGGGTCAATGTGATGGAATTTTTCTGGAACGGATCAGGTTATGGCAGCAATGATCAGATCGGGTCCATAGGGTCCATAAGACTGCAGCTATGGCAGCAATGATCAGAATCAGATCTGATGGAATTTTCTGGAAAAAGGTAGTTTCCTTTCCTCGTTTAGACTTGAGAGGAACAACCGCAAGAGGGGGAGACGGAGCCCTACTGTATCCGACTGTCTGATGCAATACGTTCAGTTTGGTTCTGGTTTAGTATGGCGTTGGAGTCTTGCCTTTGCATTGAGAGTCTAACATTTACCCTAGTCTTCCTTTTCTGTTCATATTGGTACACTAGAAGGATGCTTCATTTTGATCGTGTATTTAATATCCTGCTCTTAGCTTTGGGCTTCTGCCCTCTTCTCAATGATGACGATATTTTTGTAGGCATTATCAAGTTCAAACATACTATAAGCTTAATCATTCACAAGCTTTAGCTTACTGTTAGAAATATCCAGTATTGTATATATACAAGTCGTCCATCAGTCCAATGAAGACTATATTTCGTGGCTTCCTAGTCGTCCATCAGTCCAATGAAGACTATATTTCGTGGCTTACTAGTCGTCCATCAGTCCAATGAAGACTATATTTCCTGGCTTACTAGTCGTCCATCAGTCCAATGAAGACTATATTTCGTGGCTTACTAGTCATCCATCAGTCCATGTATCTTTCACCCATGATTTTGTATGTTAACTTCCTCCTCCATCAGGGTATTATTATCAGAATTGTTAGTTAATTCAATATAGCTCCCATCCATCCTTGTCATAGCCAGGTTGGTAGCATTATCTGAACGTTTTAACCCTTCAACAGTTTGTGCACAATATTTTGTTTGTCGTATCTGTTCTGTTATGAAATGTTTCTATTTGTACACAATTCTAATAGTTACAGTCGTGTGTAAGTGATGTATCAGGAATATGAAATGTGGTTTCTACTAACTGTTGCTGCTTACCTGTTATGGTCTTCTCATGATTGCACAATGAAATTTCTCTTTTTATTTACAGCCGGGCTTTTTATGATAAAAGAATCTCCCAGGAAGTCAGTGGGGATGCCCTTGGTGAGGTACAATTGTTCTACATTCACGGAACTTTTATAAGGGGATTTTAAGTTGCATCCTTTCTAAGACTAGTAGTTTGAATAGTTAACCTTAGGTTTTGTGTCCTGCAGGAATTCAAGGGTTATGTGTTCAAAATCATGGGAGGGTGTGATAAGCAAGGGTTTCCCATGAAGCAGGGAGTGCTAACTCCTGGCCGTGTGCGTCTTTTGTTGCATAGAGGCAAGTATCATTTTTCTTTTTCTTTAGCTTTATTCTTCTGCTCTTTTAGAACCTTCCTTTTCCATGCTTTTATATTGATTGGTTAAAAGTTAAAGGTTCCTAAGTTATTTTTAAAGTGTGAGATATTCTTTGCTTAATGCATTTATTCATTTTGCAGGTACTCCCTGCTTCCGAGGGTATGGGAGACGTAATGGAGAGCGCAGGAGGAAGTCTGTCCGTGGCTGCATTGTTAGTCCTGACCTCTCGGTGCTCAACCTGGTCATTGTTAAGAAGGGTGACAACGATCTTCCTGGGTTGACTGATGTTGAGAAGCCAAGAATGAGAGGGCCAAAGAGAGCCTCCAAGATCAGGAAATTGTTCAACCTATCCAAAGAGGATGATGTACGCAAGTATGTTAACACCTATAGGAGGACATTCACTACAAAATCAGGTTAGTTACTAATTTTGTTCATAACGTGCTTGGTTTCTTCTGTTCGAATGCACTAGAGTTGTTTGCAAATGATATATTTTCTTTCCATCGACTTTATTGTTTCATGTACTTATATATTATTTGGTATCTTCTAATTCTCATCACATCCCACTGGAATCAGGTTTCCATTTATATTTGACCCAATACATATTCATAAACAATCAGGTTTCGTTCATAATCCAGGGTCCATGCATTAGAAATGTCTTTAGGTAAATTAGAAATGAGTTAGTGCTCGTGGTCTGCAATTAGCATATAAAACCACAACCTAGCACCCATCGTGAATCTAATCACTAATTGCTTTTTGGATCCTGCCTTCTAGTTTCGCATATATTCAACTCCATAACGTATCTTTTGGTTGTGCCAGCCATTTCTCTAGCTTTGACAGCTATTTCCCTGCCAAAGTGGTAAATAAAAGCCCAAGGCTCAATATTTGTCTAGTTGTGCTGACCTAATAATTAAGATCAGCTTTGATTAGATAGCTCAAAATTTTATTTTGATTTGAAATCCATGTATTGGCAATGGATATTTTAACTTTAAGGCCTGATGGTTGCAATGGATGTACTGCATCATTATTTTGCCTAATATCGTTTAATCCATGTTGCAGGAAAGAAGCAGAGCAAGGCTCCAAAGATTCAGAGGCTCGTGACTCCATTGACGGTGCAGCGGAAGCGTGCCAGAATCGCAGAAAAGAAGAAGAGGGTTGCAAAGGCAAAGTCTGAAGCTGTCGAGTACCAGAAGCTTCTTGCGACGAGGCTGAAGGAGCAGAGAGATCGCAGGAGTGAGAGCTTGGCAAAGAAAAGATCCAAGCTATCTGCTGCTGCTGCCAAGCCCTCAGTCACTGCTTAAGATCCTCTCTATTGATTTTTAAGTTAGATGATTTGTCACCTCTTTTGAACTAGTGAGGACTTAAGCTTGTTTTTGTTTAAAATTTCAAATTTTGTTGGTGGCAACAAATACTCATGGTGTTTGTTCTTTATTTTAAAATTTTTGTTCTTTCTGAGTCTCTGAAATTGGGAAATAGATCATGCTGAACATTAGATTATATCTATGTGCTGTGCATTGCAGAGCTTTATTGTATTGGATTGAACGAGTATATTTGTTCTGTTTGTTTTATATTTTCTTGGGCAAGTATCAAGTTTCAAACTTTGTTAGAGTTTCAGATAGAAACCTCTATTAGGTGCAGCAGTAGATGGTAATTTTTCAGGTAATATTTCAGGGATGAGGTTAATGTTGAATTGTTCAATGTCTGGTGCTATAAACAGTATGCTCTCTCAGCACTTGTTGCGAGTTCATGATCAAATTCTTTGCCTGCCCGTGCTCTGGTGACGGTAAATGCTGTAGTTTGATGAATGTAGTTGTTTGACCCACATGTGTGCATTTTATTTCATTGGGACAATTTATCCAACTTGTTGCATTTTGCATTTTGCTTTGTATATGTAACTAGGAAAAATAAAATTTAGAATTTTGGAATTTAGAATTTTGGAATTTAAGATAATGGTTAATTACAGTCAGACTTTCTCTAGTATTAAAAACTCAACTAAACACTGTTAGCGGAGTCAGTTATTTTTATTTTCTTTTTTTTTACTAAAGTGCACTCATGTTCGTAAAATTCATATTCTCCTCTTATCCCTCCCTTTAAATAGCACACTCCCTCTCTCTCTCCCTCTCTCTCAGTCACTCTCTCTCTATCCCTCTCTCCCAGTCAGAGAGGAAGCGTGAGTGACTGAGAGGGAGGGATAAAGAGGGAGTGTGTTGGTTAAAGAGAGGGATGATGGTGGAATAGGAATTTGAGGGATCTATCCCTCTCTCTCGGGATAGAGAGAGATGGAGTGTGCTGGTTAAAGGGAGGGATGATAGTGGAATATGAATTTGAGATATAAGAGTGTACTTTAATAAAAAAGGAGAGTAAAAATAACTAACCCTCACTAACAATGTTAATAGTGCAGGGGTGTTAAGTTACATATTACCAATACTACAGGGGGTCTGACTGTAATTAACCCTTAAGATAATGTGACGGATAAACCGTGAGAATTGAATCCTTCTAGTGGCACTTTTTCACTGTAGGATGCTACCCAGTAAAGGTATGGGACTCCCTATGATGAGAGTTGGCAAAGAATATGACTTTTTCACTATATGATGCTACCCAACAAAGGTATGGGCTCCCTTTCTTTTATCCAAGTCCGCAACCAAGCAGAGATACTAACTTGTGAGAGTTGGTAAAAAATGCGACTTTTCACTATAGGATGTTACCCAACAAGGATACATGGCTCCCTTTCTTTCATCCAAGTCCACAATCGAATAGAGATACCAACTTGTGGGAGTTGGCAAGAATGATACTTTTTCAATATAGGATGCTACTCAGCAAAGGTACAAAGCTCCCCTTATTTCATTTGAGTACGCAATCGAACAGAGATACCAACTTGTGGGAGTTGACAATGAATGCGACTTCCTCACTATAGGATGCTACTCAGTAAAGATACGGGGCTCCCCTTGTTTCATCTGAGTCCGCAATCAAATAGAGATACCAACTTGTGAGAGTTGGCAAAGAGTGCGGTTTTTTCACTATAGGATGCTACCCAGCAAAAGTATGAGGTTCCCCTTCTTTCATTTGAGTCCGTAATCAAATAGAGATACCAATTTGTGAGAGTTGGCAATGAATGCAACTTTTTCACTATAGGATGTTACTCAGCAAACGTATGTGGCTCCCCTTCTTTCATCTGAGTCCGCAATCAAATGGAGATACCAACTTGTGAGAGTTGGCAAAAAATGCGTTTTTTTCACTATAGGATGCTACCCAACAAAAGTATGCGTTCTTCTTCTTTCATCTGAGTCCATCTCAAATAGAGATACCAACTTGTGGGAGTTGGCAGTGAATGCAACTTTTCCACTATAGGATGTTACTCGGCGAAAAAACGTATGGGGCTCCCCTTCTTTCATCTGAATCAGAAATCAAATGGAGATATCAACTTGTGAGAGTTGGCAAAGAGTGCGGGTTTTTCACCATAGGATGCTACCCAGCAAAAGTATGTGATTCCCTTCTTTCATCTGAGTACGTAATCAAATAGAGATACCAACCTGTGAGAGTTCGGACAAATAAAAGCAGATGTGGAGGCTCGGATCAGCAAACATCATAGCAACTATGAGAAGAGCGAGTACAACCATAGTTTGAACGGGCACGAGTACAATCGTAGTTTAAACGGGCACGAGGTGTTTGAGCCAATTAGTCAGACAATGCCCAAGCTTGCCGTATGACAGTGAATTCGTTCTCGGACCTTGTACACACTGCCCGTCACACTGTAGGAGCTGGCCATGCAAGCAATTGCAGTGGGCATAAACTCAGTTTCCTCCATGAAAAAACATTACAAATACATCAAATGCTTCGGTCTACAATCTCCGTTCGCTACCCTACAATTCCTCCTAACTTCCCCCCCTCGCCCCGAGCTCAAATCCCCCATCTTCACCATCGCTTCGGCAAATGCATCAAAAAACGCCTTCTGATCGTGGCTGAACCACGTCACAATCTCCCTCGTCCGACAATCATCCGAAAATATCGTCTGGTCGGAGTTGAGAAACCCCCTCAGACGCACCAAATCTTTGAAATACTGGTTGTCGAACCTAACTGGAGTCGCATCAAGCCCACCAGTTACGTTCCCATCACCATCATGCGGGCAGAGCTTGTCCAGTGCGGCCCGGAAGCTAGGGTCCATGTGCGGGTCGGGCCGGCCCGAGCCGGACTGGTTGTAGAGGCGGAAGACGATGGAGAAGCACCGGGCTTTGCCAATGGAGTGGGAACCTGAGAGCGCGACGAGATCAGTTATAGAGAGGTTGAATCGGTGGAAGAGGGCGATGAGGGTGGACGCATTGGCTCGGGGACTTGGCATGATGGCGTTCGAGTCTTCTTGGCTCGCGGTCAGGCTGTCCCTGCGCCCGAGTTTTACCTCCCAATTTGGTCCTCCAGTCTGCAAGCACAAGGTTGAGTCGCAGAAAAATGCATGAATTGATTGTAGTTCTTGTTCAAAGTTAGTTTACGGCTAGGGAGGAATTGTAATAAATGCATTCATAAGTCAATTTTTAACTTGTCATGTACAAAATTTTAAATTAAAAATAAAAATTTTATCTTTCTGACTCAAAACTTTGTATAAGAAGGATTAAAAATTTACCCATAAATGCGTCCATCTCTATTTATGATGCAATATTGCTTTACTTTCTAAATATGTATAAAGTCTTCTTAAGAGTTATACATTCAATAGATGGAAATTTCTATAATAATAAAGTCGGGTAAATAATGTTATAGATAAAACCTAGGAATGAGAATGGACGGATCGAGAGATTAGTTCTTGGTCCTTTCTATTCAAGAAATTAAATTAAAAATAAAATTTAAGCAAGTTGCAATGCAAAAATTGTGTTCAATCCTTTTTCGTATATCTAATAAGAAATTGTATCATTCAAGATCTAAAAACTAAAATCCAAAAACACAAATTTTTTTTTCTAAGGATAAACGGTGAATATATTTCCCTGCATTTTTATTAACCAGTGTTTTAATGAAACAAGATAGAGCTAATTAATACATAAAAATATCCTGTATTTCTAGTGGACAACTAATACATATATATAAGATAAAAAAAAACAAACGATGAAGCAGGCGCCAATCCTACTATTTTGTTCGAAACGAAAAAGAATTATTTGATGGGCTCACTGAGAAAAGTGGTCGTGCTTCTTCGGAATCGTCCTGAATTGACAGAGGTGTCTTATCAAGAAATAATGGAATATACAATAATCTTTACTTTCTAAAGACTGTTAAATACCCTTCCAAAGAAATTAAAACAAACAAAATAAAAAAGTACTGTCTGATCCAATCCAACTATTGAACATTTATTTTGATACTGATACGAGAATGTACAGGTTTACGAGCAAATCAGAGGCGTGTTCTACTCAAAAAATTAAGGGGTATTTACTGGTTTGCCCCTCAAATCTTTAAATATTATGATTTTACCCCTTAAATCTTCATATTTATAATTTTGCCCCTCAAATCTCATGAGTTACAATAATTTTGCCCCCCTCTCTAACTTTCCCAAACACAGTTAATTTTTTGACCATTTTATCCCTTATTTCCTCTTTTATTTTCCTCATCTTCTTCTTCTCTCTTCCTTCTTTCTTCTTATTTTTTTCATTATTTCTCCTCTCTTTCTTTTCTCTTCTCCTTCTCTTTTCCTCCTCTCTTCTCATTTTCTTCATTTTTTTACTCTTTCATGTCATGCATTTTTCCTCTAGTTCACCAAATCAATTATCTCAAGTAAAAAAAGAGAAGAAAATAAGAAGAGAGGAGGAAAATATAAACATGAAAGAGTAAAAAAAAAATGAAGAAAATGAGAAGAGAGGAGGAAAAGAGAAGAAGAAGAGAGGAGGGAGAGAGAAGAAATAATGAAGAAAATAAGAAGAAAGGAAGAAGAGAGAAGAAGAGGAGGAAAATAAAAGAGGAAATGAGGGGTAAAATGATCAAAAAATTAACTGTGTTTGGAAAAGTTAGAGTTGGGGGCAAAATTGTTGTAACTTATGAGATTTGAACGCCAAAATTATAAATATGAAGATTTTGGGGGTAAAATCATAATATTTAAAGTTTTGAGGGACAAACCAGTAAATACCCCAAAAATTAAATTAAAAAAAAATTAATTCACATATTATTTTGTATAGAACAAATAAAAAATTAACTTGTAATTTAAAAAAAAAAAAAAAAACTCGCTAAGTCTGGTAAATTATAAAGAGCAGAGCAGAAAGAATCGACTTACCAGGGCAACTGCGTCTCTCGCGGCCATGACGATAATATCAGCGCAGGACACAACGGCAGGGCACTCCGCCTCCAGCGCTTCCTTGATCCCGTCCACCACCTCGAACGACCGCAGCGAGTTGATGTTCGACAAGGCCAGCTTCTCGCCGAGCATGTTGGGTGTATCATCCAACAACACCGATCCATCACATCCCTATCAACAGTCTCAAATAAATTCCAATTCACGATTTTGAAATTAAAAAAAGGGAGGATGCAAGTGTTTACTTACATTGACGAAGCAGTCGTGGAACTGGAGCCTCATGACGGAGGCGACGCTCCTGGGCTCACGAGCCAGCGCCCGCCGCATCACGTCCCGGACGATGGCTTCGGCCTTGGGGCAGGTCTTGGAGTAGTAACCGACCCTCGGTTGGGTGGCGGCGGCGGCAGCGCCGGTGGGGGTGGAGAGAATTGGGAGGAAGAGGAAGAAGAGGATGTAGAGATGTAGAAAAGAAAGGGAGTGATCAGCCATGATTCAGTGCTTGTGAATGAAACACATAAGAGACCGGCGCTTAGCTTAAAAAGGGGGAAATTCCTAAATGCGCACCATATTTTAGTGGTGAGCACCATTATCCGTTATCTGTGCTCACTAGTAAAATGTGGTGCGCATTTAGAATTTCCCTTAAAAGGGGTGAGTCACCATGATATTAAAATTGAAATGAAAAATATGGATATATTAAATTTAGTTTTGACTCTTGAGATTTAGGGGGAAACTTATAAAATTTATATATATTAAATTTAGGGGTTTTTACATATCGATATCTTAATTTTTTAAAAATTGAATATCGATCTCTTAAAATTTTATATTTTGATTCTAGTCTACCAAAACATTTAAGTTACACACTTTTAGTCCTTATAGTTTACGTACGTTAGCTAAGTTAACTTTTTGTCTCTTTATACTCATTATATCTCTAAAAAGATAAGAAAAACTTAGTTGTTTCCCTCCCTTTTCTCTTCCCCTCTTCCTCCATATTTCTTTCCTTTTTGTTGGGTTTTCCTCTCCATTTTCCCTTCTTATTATCTTCTTACTTGGGTTTACCTCTCCATCTTCCTCTCTTACTCTCTTCTTAGTTAGGTTTCCCTTTCCATTATCATCTCTTACTCTCTTCTTGGTTGGGTTCCCCTCTCCATTTTCAACCCTTCTCTCTCTCTCCCCTTGGTTGGGTTCCCCTCCTTATCCTCAACCTCTCTCTCTTCTTAATTGGGTTTCCTTCTCTATCATCAACCTCTCTCTTCTTGGTTGGGTTTCACTCTTAAAGATGAGGGTGAAGAGATTGAGATTTTCTGGATTGCAATTAGAGTTAGTGGGATTGGGATGGTAGGAGAGCTTGAGGGAGGGAAAGACGATGAAGAGGTGAAGGAGAAGTTTTAGAGTCATTCTTTAACATTTCTAACCAAGTCACGAGTATTCAGGTCATTTTACTAATATATAAAAATTTAAAAAAAAAGAAGCGAGATTTATTTTGACGGAATAAGTAATGGAGGGATTAAAATGGTGTAACTTAAATATTTTGGAGGACTAAATTTAAAATACGAAGTTTTAAATGATCGATATTTAATTTTTAAAAAACTAAGGGATCCATATGTAAAACCTTAAATTTAAGAACTTTTGTGAGTGGGATGGTTGTCCACCATGGAATGAGGATGGATGCTTGGATACAATTCAAATGAGATCATCTTTCTAAGTTGTAACCCTAACCATTAGCTATCTTTTGAAGACTAACATGTCTAGTGCTCCACAGATGCAACCCAAAGATGAAGTAAGCTAGATGATCATTTTTCTCCATCACAACTGTTCATTGTTCCCATTACTAAAATGATTCTGAGCCAGCAGCATTTATTATAATTTTTTTTAGCATTATGCAAATTTTAAGATGTTTCATAAATTAAAAAGGAGTGGGTCCACTGAAAAAAAAAAAAAATCTTCAAAAGCATTTGTCGTTGTTGTGGGAATAGGTTAGGTTAAATAGTTGCTAGAGTATAGTTTTAAGTAACGAGATGGGAAATTTTTGCACGCCGTATGAAAGAGACACGTGGCAAGGGGCAAAGCCAATAAAGCTGTTTTGGGACCGCAACCGATCCTACTAGAGGTGGGTCTTTTCATTTATTTTTGAAGAAAAAGTTGAGACACCAACTTAGACAGCCCCCAAGAAAGAACCCAACTACGGGAGGTGCGTATGTGTCTGGGTGCAATTTCACCGTTTATGGAGTTTTTGTCTTTTTTATGAGACGATGGCGATGCGTCATCTTTTCCCCCCACAACCTCAGTGCTGGGCCCCACATATCATCGTTTGGGACCAAATGGGTTGCAAACAGATAATTTAAAAAAAAAGGGTATTTACTGGTTTGTCCCTCAAATCTTTATATATTATGATTCAGTCCCCCAAATCTTCATATTTATGATTTAACCCCTCAAATCTCCTAAGTTATTACAGTTTAGTCCCATCCCTAACTTCTTTTAATTTTGGGGTATTTACTGGTTTGTCCCTCACATCTTTATATAATATGATTTAGTACCCAAAATCTTCATATTTAGGATTTAGTCTCCCAAATCTCTTAAGTTACTACAATTTAGTCCACTTCCCTAAATCCTCCAAATTTTTTACCTGATATTACCATTTTACCCCTCTTTATTTATTCTTTCCATTCCTTCTCTCTTCTCTTCCTCTCTTCCTCCTCTCTTCTCCTTTTCTTTATTATTCATCCTCTCTTCTCCTTCTCTCTTCCTCCTCTCTTCTCCCAATGAAGAAAAGAGGAGGAAGAGAGAAGGAGAAGAGAAGAGGAATAACGAAGAAAATGAGAAAAGAAAAGGAAGAGAGGAGTAAGAGAAAGAATGAATAAGGAGGTAAAACGGTAATATCAGGTAAAAATTTTTGAGGATTTGGGGAGGGAGACTAAATTATAATAACTTAGGAGATTTGGGAAACTAAATCCTAAATAGGAAGATTTGAGGGACTAAATCATAATATATAAAGATTTGAGGGACAAACCAGTAAATACCTTTTTTAAGAAAAAAGACAAGGATATGATAATTTTGTATTAAATTAATATTTTAATATTTAAAATATTTTTAGTGGAAATTAATCAAAATGACCAGTTAGTGCTCGGATAAGTTATGTAAGTCAGTGCTGAAAAAGATTATGAGGTGATCACCTTCTTTATGATCCAATTTCATTAGTTTTGAAATTGATTTTTTCCTTTAATCAACTGTGTAGAAAATGTTCTATCCACTGAAATATTTAATTTTGTATTTTTAGAAGAATAAATCAGAACTAAAACCCAAAAAATTAGTATGAGTGAATGCTATGGGTAGAGTTGAGGGGCCCCTCATTTTTTTAAACCTATTATATTTTAGTTTATTAAAAAAAAATTTAAAATTGACTTCAAAAATCCTCAATTTTATAATTTTGTCCCCTAAATTTTTTAGTGTTCAATAATAAAAATTATAATTATGAGCGATGAATGGCCTAATGATAGAATGAAGATGATATCTTATTTTTTTTTTACTAAACAAAATATACATTTTTTAATTTTAATTTTAAACTCTAAAAGGTAATAACCAAAAAAATATTTGAATAAGATATTTGCATTGTAATATCTAAAATTTCCATAAAAATTACATAATAGAAACATCTATATTAGTATTGTGATACTATAAATTTATATGTGAGTTATATAATAAAAAAATATTTTTTTGGACCAGGGGTTTCTACCCTTGCACCTGTGGCAGGGGCACTTCATCCCCTACACCTCGACACCCTCAGATAACTTTACTCCCGGTTCGAATGTCTGGGAAAATTCTATTTGCACACGGCATTTTACTCTTGACATACAGTTTTGAAACTTATAAATAATTACAAATTTGCTATATATTTTTTTTATCTAAATTATCCTTATAAATCCCAACTTCTTAAAATTTAGAACTACGACTCATCGTTTTGTTTCTCTATTTTCTCTCTAAAACCTTAAATAATTTTTTTTAGTATTTAATAAAAATACATCTCCTACAAAATTATCGATTTGATTTCTTGACCCCTTAAAAATTTTTACATTAACGTTCCTGAAAATATTAGAAGAATTTTAAATTCTTCGATTTCACCAGGACAAGTGAAATTTGGGTTTTGAGTTTGAGTTTTTTTTATGCAAATGGAAAATTTCAATATGCAATCGGTGTCAGAGGACAGATCTAATGTACGATTTAAATTTTTTTTGGGTTTTATGCGTATTTGTTTGAAATTTATTGTGAATTAGTTTTTTTTTTTTAGGGGAGACTTCGCTTGCTGGTCGGATATTAATACTAGACCAGCACGTTTCTTGGTTGGATATTAATACCAGACTAAAATATTTTTTGCTTTTAAACTAACATCCGACTCAAACAAAAGTGGATAAAAATGGGATCGGACGGGATGAGGAGTTAGAAAAAAGGAGGAGGGATATTTTTGGCAAAAAATAAGAGCAAAGAGTAAAATAATAGTATTTCAAAATACGAATTTAGTATAAAGAGTAATCAGGGCGTCAAGAGTAAAATGCCGTGTGCAAATAGAATTTCCCGAATGTCTGGGTCTACCGCTTGGTGTGAGTTTGACTAAAAAATTAATTTATTTGTTAAATATTAAGGAATATGATAATATTATGATACCTTTCCAAATTAATATTTTTTTTTATCATAGTCTCATTTAATTACCAAAATTAGATCCCTGCATCTGCTATTATCTAAGGAATGTTAAATTATGAATGAGACGAATAATATAATACATTGAAATTAGTTATTCAGATTTTTTTTTTTTAAATAGAAACCTTTCTATATAACTATAAGGATAGGTTTTACCCTAGGATGTTCCTAATCCTATACCTCTTTTTAAGTATCTTTTGTTTTTAAATTTTAGGTCATCATGCTACTTTTAGATAGGGATGGTAATGAACGTGCCCATGGGCCAAATTTTGGCCTATCCTACATAAAATTTTGAATTAAAATGAAAATTTTATTTTTCTAATTCAAAATTTTGTATAGGAAGGGCCAAAATTTGGCCCGTGAGTGTGTCCATTACCATCACTACTTTTGGATTGACCTATACCTTTGCCTTTGTGAGACTGGTTTTCCTGTAATATGTACTTTCTAAATCCTCAATTTTATAATTCAGCCATCCTAATTTTTCAGTTTTCAATTATGAGAATCATGATTATGAGAGATGAATGAGTTTGTTATTGTTTGAAAATGATATCTCGTTTCTTAAGTTGAATAAAATATTTTTTATTTTATTTTAAACTCCAAAAATCAATAATAGAGTGATTGTTTGAAGATGATATTTGCATTGCAATGTCTTATATTTACACAGAAATTATATAATAGAAATATGAATTATAAAATATACTTATATTAGTATTATAATATCATAAATTTGTATAGCAGTTGTAGAAAAAAAAAACTTTGTATTCTTGATGGATAGTTTGTAACTTGAAAAGCCATCGCTAGAGTAAATGGAAAAAAAACATGAAAGAGAAATATAAATAATGAAAATAAAAATTAAACTATTAAATGAAAAATAATTAAAAATTTTGATTATTTAAACTCACACTAATATATATATTTTTTTCAATATTGAGTCTCTATCAGAATTAAATTTGTAACATTTTACTGGAGAGAATAATAGCACTATAGCCAAAAGGCTCACATGCAACAGATAAAGCTACATCAATTTAGTCAAACCATGTGCTTGACAAAAGTGAGATTCGAATAAGACCACTAGATAAGAATAGGAATATTCTATATTTATGAGTTTGGGGTCTGTTACAGGAATATTCAGCCGGTCGATAGGTCGAATATCTGAGTTTTCTGATTAGATTTAATGACAGAAGACTCTGATCGTCGTCAGAAAATTTTTTCTGACCAAACTCGGTCGATTTTGGTTGGAGTTGGTCAAAGTCAGCGGTAGAGTTTTTTTTTGGATGCTCAGTTGGTCGATTGATCAAAGATCGAAACTCTCTGATCGGATCAGAAAATAAAGACTTCGATCGCCGTTGGAAAATTTTTCCGACCGAACTCCAATCGATTTCGGTTGGAGTCAGGAGAAGGGTCGTGTCCACCCCTACCACTAGATAAAAATAGGAATATTATGTATCTTAACATTTTGGGTCCATTTTAGTAGACATTTGGTCAGAATCCATACTCCATGAATTATCTATATCTAATATAAAGGAAATAGCTTCTAAACTAACAAATTTGGTTGATCAGCAGAAAATAATAAGCCCTGACATATTTCATATTTGGATATTAATTGAAATTAACCCTGATAGTAATTTTATTTAAGTTTTCCTAACTTAAATAATCAAATTAAATTACTAATTATTATTTGGTTCTCCTAC
The DNA here is from genome assembly GCA_036321105.1 of Dracaena cambodiana. NCBI lineage: Eukaryota > Viridiplantae > Streptophyta > Magnoliopsida > Asparagales > Asparagaceae > Dracaena > Dracaena cambodiana. The sequence continues at coordinate 2,986,797 of JAYEPQ010000016.1, read as the reverse complement.
TTTCTTTTGTTCTTTCGACTATCCTACTTACAGAAACATGAAGAGCATGAAATTTTTTTTATTAGCGATCGATAAGAGTTCCATTTCATATTACAACTGGTAGAAATTTTTGACAACTCATTATCTTGTCTTTGATTTTATCTGGTGTACATTAGCAATTGAAGCAGTGAGTTCCTAATCTTTGTATGAATTTCAATACCGGCGAGAAAAGAGTTAGAATAGTTTATAATGATTCAATTGAATCCATTAAGTAATCGTAGTAATCCTTCTATGTAAGGAATTCGTGGTTAATTATAAAATATTTTAACAACATATTCAAACCAATATGTTGTCAGTACATGTACGTACTTATTTACCGTATATCGACGCGGGACATGGTATCAGAACCAGCAACTAGCCAAAAGTGTAAAACTAAGTACCGTACGGATCTAAATGCTATACATAACAAAGTAACATACAGAAGTAGGGGTCACCTCTCGAATGCATGGGACGCACCTTTCTACCTCTAGAAACCCACAATACTTAGTAAAGTGTTAACGTGTTACTGTGTCCCTATGACGTCTTGGTGAAGTATTAACGTGTTACTGTGCTCTTTTGATAAGGACATCAGATCCTAAAGAGGGAAGAATGTAACACCCTAGATCATTAGTCCCTTATCGAATGAGAGACAAAACCTAGAATAATTTATAATGATTCCAATAAAGTCATTAAGTAATCATAACTAGTTTTTTTTTTTTAGAGGAATCTGTGTCTAATTATAAACTATTTTCTCTTGTTATCTTTTCAGTGACTTTAGCATAGTTAAACCGAGTATGTTACCGGTATCTGTAAATGCTTGTTAATTGTATACCTAGGCGGGGCTTGACATTTTCTATGGTAAGATTTTATGAGGACAGAACCTGAAGCTAATATGATCAGTGGAAATTTTAGATCTTCCTCGGAATCGGACCGAACTCGGGCTTAGGCCTGCGTCGAGGTGGGTGGGCCTATGTTTTAGGTCCAATTATTAATTGGGCCTGGTTTGGGTCGTAAGATTCTTGGTCCGATAAGCCCAAATAATCAAAGTATTAATGAAATTTTAACGCTAATCTACAAGTGATATATAATAGGATACCTATGTTTATTTTTGCATAATATTAAAAAGCAATTTGTTATAATGGTTATATTGACGAAGTAAAGAACAATACTTTTAATAAAAAATACGTTGTACTCCTTAGAATAATTAATAATTTATGTAGAAAATTTTCATTTGTTAGTCTTTTTTAGACAATTAATTATAAAACTAGTTTATTTTTGACATTTATTTACCTTTTTACGTGATAGAGTTTGATTATGGCCCTTAGCTTGAGCTGTCAGGCTCAGTTATTTAGCAGGCAGGCTTGGGCTTGAGAAAAAATAAAGTGGTCTACAATTGGGCTGGAATGAGTCCGCTAAGAATTGGGCCCATTCCCACCCCCTACAGATAGGATGCCCGTCTTATATAAAAAATTTTAATCAGAAAAATAAAAAATTTTATTTTTAGTTCAAAACTTTGTATATGATATATCAAAAATTAATTTATGGACGCGTAGATCACTATCTCTATAGACGTGTTATTTCATGTGCATAGAAAAATACAACAAAAGGTGGGCCTCAATATTTAGTGTATTAGAGCCGTATTCAATTTCAAAAAGTCATAATAATAGCATGTGAGGGCCATATCCACTTTCAGAACATCATAAAAATTATTTACTGAGCACTAAGAAGTTGTACATTGCCTAAAGAAACAATTTTTTTTGACATAAATCAGAAACTAAGCTAATAAACCATAAATGCTTTACAAGGACAAAATCTTAAAATATTTTATTAAATATATTGGTCTGTTGGATTAAATTCAAAATTTTCTTTTAATATAGTTATTTAGTTAAAATCTATATTTAAAATCATTAAGATTTTCTCTTTTCTTTCTTTTCCAAAGAAAATATGTCTTAGCCATTACAAATGATGTGCATATATATATATATATATATATATATATATATATATATATATATATATATATATATATATATATATATATATATATATATATATATATGAGAAAAATAAAATGAGCTGACAGCTCACGTAAGTTATCTGAGCTGCAATTCATTTGCACTATGTCTAATAATCTTTCTTAAAAAGTTTCTTTTGAATTATATTCTCGACCTTCTAGGGTTCACTCATACCCAATTTTTTAGATTTTGGTTTTGGTTTGGTCCTCGATCAAGGTAACACAAAATTAACAGTTTTCAATGAGTAAAATATTTTATATGCATTTGATGAAAAGGTAAATAAATTCCAAAATTTATGAAATTTAATCTGAAAGAATTTAAGGAGTTAGTGATAGTAATTATTAAAAAAAATTGGAAAAAAATCATTAGATCATTATAGTTTTGTCACTAGCTCACGTAACTTTTCCTAAGCTAGTGACTCACCTACAGTAATCCATATATATATATATATATATATATATATATATATATATATATATATATATATATATATGAAAGAACGGGAAATTCACTAGCAGTGAAGGGGAATCCTTCACTAGCGCTTAGGTGGTCCAATAATCGTATTACATGTAGCACCACTCAAGGTAACAAATAAAAGAACTTTCTTAACCACACTTTGAGTGGTGCCATGTCTAATACAATTATTGGGCCACCTAAGCGCTAGTGAAGGAATCTCCTTCACTGCCGGTGAATTTCCCGTTTACTATATATATATATATATATATAGAGAGAGAGAGAGAGAGAACGGGAAATTTACCAACGGTGAAAGGTGTTCCTTCACCCCCCACTTAGATGACCCAACAAAATTATTACACGTGGAGTCATTCAAGATAACAAATAAAAGAATTCTGTTAACCGCCGTTTGAGTGGCGCCACATGTAATAATTTTATTGGATCACCCAAGCGGCGGTAAAGGAATTCCCTTCACCGCTTGTGAATATCCCATTTACTCATATATATATATATATATATATATATATATATATATATATATATATATATATATATATATATATATATATATATAGTGTTGTGATCATGTATCATATTTTTTGAAGTTTTATCGTGTCTCCATATCCATCATGTCAAATTAGAAAAATAAAGATTTTATTTTTAATTCAAATAGGAGGCAATTCCCTGCAAGGCACTTTGATCCATAATATTCCCTTGTTGGTGAGAGGCGAGTAGGCTCTACTTCTTTTAATATTTTTACTTTTCTCTTTCACTCACATGCAATTAACCGACTTTCTCTGTATTTACAGGAAATTTCCGGCCAAGGTCGCAGTATGTATGCGTTACTATTGGAGGGAAGTTCTAAACGAGCACCCCCACTTGACTTAGAGGCATTTTGCTTAGCGAGCATCCCCTATCTTTTTAAAATGAGGATTTTTCTTAGTAAGCATACTCATTCTTTCAATATTATCCCTATTTTCTCTCCCCAACCCTTATCACCTGCGTCTTCTTCAAATCTTAAGGAAATGAAGCTTGGTGTTTAAAATTTAGAAGTATAAAACCTTGGGAATTTTTTGGGTTCGGGTGTGTGCTGGGGGGCGAGAGAGAAATAGTGGCTGTGTTAGGAAAAAAGGGAAACTCTACCAATAAAAAGTGGCAAACTTGTAATTCTTCACAATTTAGGATGTGGTGCTCACTAAGTTGAGTGGTGTGCTCATTTAGAATTTCCCACTATCAGGACATCGGGTGGCCAGTAATTCCGAGTCGGATCTCAGGATGAAAACAGACATGTCTTGGCCCATTCCATTCAAATTTTCGAAGCAGAAAAATAAAAATTTTATTTATAATTCGAATATAGTAGCCTATAGATTAGCCCTTAAACACATCCATTCTCGGACTTAGTACACACATCATTCTAGGATAAACTTGGATTATTCGAATATAGTAGGCTATAGATTAGCCCTTAAACACATTCATTCTCGTACTTAGTACACACATCGTTCTAGGATAAACTTGGATTATTCGAATATAGTAGGCTATATATTAGCCCTTAAGCACATCCATTCTCGTACTTAGTACACACATCGTTCTAGGATAAACTTGGATTATATTTGACTAAAGCATATTTCCTACCAATTAGTTTGAAATCCTCTGGCAATCCTAAGTTGTTAACTGTGACTACTTTGATGTTACAACGCTTACCTACCAACATAAGCTCAGTTGGTGCATTGGTAGGTCTAACTACTATGAAAGTTTTGAGCTTGAGAAGAATGGATTGCTACTCATCAGTATCTGTGATATTGAGCAGGTCCAAAGGTCAACTTTTTCGACAAGTCATATTTTTTTCAATAAGTTAGCTTTCGTTCGTGTTTCTTATGTTTCTTATTTGGGGTATTTACTGGTTTGTCCCTCAAATCTTTATATATTATGATTTTGTCCCCCCAATCTTCATATTTAAGATTTTGTCCCCCAACTCTCATAAGTTACAACAATTTACTCCCCCTCTCTAACTTTTCCTAACACAGTTAAATATTTGACCATTTTACTCTTCTTTTCCTCTTCTATTTTCCTCCTCTCTTCTTCTCCTCTCTTCCTCCTCTCTTCTTCTTCTCTCTTCCTCCTCTCTTCTTCTTCTCTCTTCCTCCTCTCTTCTCTTTTTCTTCATTATTTCTCCTCTTTTCCTCTTCTCTTATCCTTCTCTTTTCCTCCTCTCTTCTCCTTTTGTAACTTAAGAGAGGAGGAAGAAAGGAGAAATAATGAAGAAAATGAGAAGAGAGGAGGAAGAGAGGAGTAAAATAGAAGAGGAAAAGAAAAGTAAAATGGTCAAATATTTAACTGTGTTAGGAAAAGTTAAAGAGGGGGACTAAATTGTTGTAACTTATGAGATTTTTGGGACAAAATCCTAAATATGAAGATTTGGGGGACAAAATCATAATATATAAAGATTTGAGGGACAAACCAGTAAATACCTCTTCTTATTTATGATCATATTGTCATTAATTTATCTTTTTAAATAAATAAATAGATTTTATCTAATAGCCTTACGACTAATATTATTAAATTTATGTAAGAACACATATTTTCTAGCAAGCAAGCATCAAAGAATAATAATTATAATAATAGGTGTAATCACTTCATTTTGCAAACTCGCTCATTTACATAAAAGCCCACAAACTTTTCCTCACTGAACAAATGCAATAACACCCTCCTCTTTATTATTATTCTCAACCAAACCCCAATTGCCATAATCCTCTACATTTCAACATGATAAATATTGTTCTCATAATAAAACATATATAAGTTATGGCAATACAATATCTCTCATCAAAAAAAAGAATCAACACTCAGAGAACCAAGTGAAGGCAAAGCAAGCTGAGGGGGGGATGATGCCATCCTCCTCTTTCTTAGCCGCTCGGCCACGATGAAGGCGAGCTCCAGCGACTGGGACGCATTGAGACGTGGGTCGCAGTGCGTGTGGTAGCGATTGCTGAGGTCGTCGAAGGTAACAGTCCGAGACCCACCAATGCACTCAGTGACGTTCTGCCCCGTCATCTCCAGGTGCACACCACCTGGGTGGCTCCCTTCCTGCTCGTGCACATCGAAGAATGCACGCACCTCCGCCTGATTTATCAAGATATGAATCAGTCCAAGTTCAACTAATCAAGTTTCTTGCTGCAGTCTACACACTACCTGAAGTCGTGTTGGTAAAGGAGACCGAAACAACAAACTATGATAGTAATACCTAACACAGCAACGTGTAACGGGCACACCAACATCTTTTTCTAAGCACGTTATGAGTTGGACGAGCTAACAAAGAATATTGTTCGCATCAAATTATAAAAATTACATAATAGTTTGTAAGCTGATACTGAATAAAGCGGCAGATACACCAAACATCTAATATTGAATATCAAACATCCACGAAACCTTCAAGGAGTAGACTATTCAGAGCCTTTCGCCTAATATCCCTTCGTCATTTTCTAACTAACCTCTAAATCTTTCTTTAATGGTTCGTATCGGTTCTTTTCAAGTAGCTAATTTGCAAAAAGAAAGTTGTGCAAATTGCATACTTGAATTATATGAGATACTAATGATATTTTTACAGAAAGTTTTGCTGTAACAGATAACTTGTATTACTTGAAATACTACTAGCTTTTAGATTTTTGTACAGATGGTTGGAATTAGATCATTTAGCTTAGTGTTAATGTGTTTATTTACGGCTGCCATTTAATAAGAGTTCAGTATATCATTTGCCAGTTCCATATCGAGTGAAAAATTAGGATCAACAGAAGTTGAAGTGGTGAATTCACATAGAATTAAGAAATCAAATAGACAAATAAAGTAGATTTTCTACGAAGCAAACTGTAAGATTTCGGATTGAGAGGCCAAAAACCAGTTGAAAGCAGAATTAGCCATAACTTATAAAATGAAATTCAAATAAACAACTTATTCCATATATATATATATATATATATATATATATATATATATATATATATATATATATATATATGTCATTTTACAAAAACAGAGACTTGTATTTAATTTCTTAAACTACACCCAATTATACAGATAACCATTTTAAGAGCAAGAATAGGCCCATCTAGTTGCAATTGAAGTGACACACCTTTTATTATTTGTAATACTCTACATCTGCATTTCAATTTCAAAACAGACAGATAGGTATCATTAGTTCTGCCTGGTCCCGGGTTTTAATTTAGATATATACTGTTTCAGGTATTAGTTAGTTTTGTGGTCCAGAAACCACCCGAGTTAATTGGGGAAGCTGATATCACAGGAAAATAAAATCATAGTTAAATGAGTTTTGAGGCATAACATACCAGAATGGCATCAAATGGGCGAGTCTTGAGGCCACAAGGCGCCTTGATGGTGTTCCCGTGCATTGGGTCGCTGACCCATGTGACAATTTGCCCAGAGCGACGAACAGCACGGATCAGATGGGGAAGCTTCACCCTCATGTTCTCCGCTCCCATTCTAACAATGATGGTGATTCTCCCTGCCTTGTTCTCGGGGTTCAGGATCTCAATCAGTTTCACAAGCTCCTTTGGATCCATCTTGTCGCTCACCTGTACCAACCCATCAAGCCCACACCAATTTAGCTTTAGAATTAAGAAAAAACCAAAAAAAAAAAATTATGTTACCTTTTTCTTTCACAATACAAATTATGGCCAAATATATGGTAAACAGTAGAAACAAAATACAACGATACTCAAACTGATAGAAATAGTTGGGATTATAATTAAGGCTCCTTTCAGTTCTGAGCTTACCTTAATGCCAAGGGGATTGGCAACACCACGGAGGAACTCAACATGGGCTCCATCTAGCTGGCGAGTGCGCTCACCAACCCAAAGCATGTGGGCAGAGCAATCGTAGTAACGGCCAGTGGTGGAGTCCTCTCGGGTGAGAGACTGCTCATATGGGAGGAGGAGGCACTCGTGAGATGTCCAGAACTCCGTGCTCGTCATGATTGGGTGGTCTACTGTTAGCCCAGCCGCTGCCATGAATCCCAAGGCCTCATCTACACGGTGTGCCAGCTCCCTATACCTGTTAAATTTTGTTACCAAAAGAGCGAGTTAAATTTGCTCATTCATACAACATTCTTCGTAGATTTGGAACCACTCTTTTTTGTTGAAAGGTTAGCTTCTTGAGCCATGCAATAAGATGATGAAAGATGTATGCTATACAAGCTAGAAAGAGCCAGCAAGAAATATGGAATGTAACGTACTTGAACAAATTTCTATATATACAGACTTGTAGAAGTTTAAAAAGTAAAACCAAAATAAGCACGACTATTGCAGTGGAGGGGTTTTATTACCTATCGCCCTGCTCGCTGTTCTCAGTGAAGTCAAGGTTCCACTGAGTGACACGCTGCATAGCAGCGTAACCACCAGTCGCAAAGGCACGGAGGAGGTTGAGGGTTGCAGCCGACTGGCAGTAGGCCCTGATCATCCTCTCAGGGTCTGGAATCCTCGACTTTGCATCAAAGGCATCCCCGTTCACGTTGTCTCCACGGTAGCTGGGCAACTTCACCCCATTCTTCACCTCAAATGAGTCCGATCTTGGCTTTGCAAACTGTCCTGCCATTCTCCCCACCTAAGAAGAAAACAAAATAAAAATTATATATATATATATAATCAATTTAGATCCCAATGTATCTTGGCTTTGTCAATCTCTCATGATATGCTCAGGCGAAAACAATGTATCTATAATTGACAAAATAAAATCTAGTCCTAATGCAAAGTTCCAAAACAAAAATAGGTCATATGGTAAACTTTTACTCTCAGACCTCACACCAAAATTATCCAAGACTACTTAAACTTCACAATCATCAAAAGTTAGAAACTTTTCTAAGTTACTAGTCAAATAACATCAACTCTATGTATATTTGAACGCGGAGATCTATCCACCGTTTTATTTATTTTTTTTAAAAAAACATCAACTTTACTTATATAGCATGCATTTCTCTAAAGATATATGGAAAGATTTTTTTTTTTTTTTTTTTTATCAAAAATTAACAAATTTGACTATAAGAGTAAACCTATCTTTTATAAATTTAACAAATTTACGATACTACATGAATGAGTTTCAGTAAACGAATCTTTAAAAAAAAAAAAAAAAAAAGACAGCAACTTCTTCATGATCAATTGAAAAAAAAATGATTTTTTTTTTTTCTTGGCAGGCTTAAGAAACAGTTACCTTGATCACGGGCATCTGGCTGCCAAACATGAGGACAGCCGCCATCTGGAGCAAGATCCTGAACGTATCCCTAATGTTGTTGGCATGGAACTCCTTGAAGCTCTCGGCGCAATCCCCGCCCATGAGCAGGAAAGCCCGGCCCATGGCGGCATCGGACAGGCGCTCCTCGAGGTGCCTGGCCTCCCCGGCGAAGACGATCGGGGGGAACCGCTCGATCGTCTTCAGCACCTCGTCGAGCTTCGCCGCGTTGGGGTACTCCGGCAGCTGGAGGGCCTTCTTGCCCTTCCAGCTGTCGACGGCCCACCGATCCGGCCTCGCCGGAGCCGTGGCCGGCGCCGGCGAGTGCTCGGCGGAGTGAACGGCGGAGATGGGGGCGACGGCGCGGCGGGGGATGGGGATGGAGGAGGGGCGGAGGGGGAGGAGGGGTTGGTGGGGGTGCAGGGGGGATTTGGTGGGGAGAGGGGAGTTCATGTGGAGAGCCATTGCTTTCTTGATTTAGAGGGTAAATAATAAAAAAAATGAGGATTCAAAAACAAGGAAATGTTGTTGATTTCAAGTTGTGAGAGACAGAGAAGGTTATATAGAGATCTGGTGGTGGTTGGTGAGAGGCGAGGTTGGTGGGGAGGGAGAGAAGAACTTGAGAGTGGGGCGTGGTGAGAGGGGAGGGACATTTCTAAATGCGCACCGAATTCTACTAGTGAGCACCACATAATGATATACTATATAAAAAAGCGATTTACAACATAGGGGAAATGGTGCTCACTAGTAAAATATGGTGCGCATTTAGAATTTCCCAGGGAGGATGTATATACTTTGATCTGGTGCGGTTTGGTGGCATGGCATGCAAATTGGGAGATTCCTTTTCTTGTTCTCTTTATTTTTTTCTCCCTTTGATTGTTTGAATGGGTTTGGAAATTTTGTTTGGGAAATTCTAAATGCGCACCACACTTGACTCAGTGAGCACCATATCCGATATGGTAAAGTGATTTACAACATGGGGGAAAACTGTGCTCACTAAGTCAAGTTTGGTGCGCCTTTAGAACTCCCCTTCTGTTTGGAGTGGGTGGGATTAGGGAAATTCTATTCAGGCACACAACTTTGCTCAAGATTTAAATATGATGAGCCGATAATGTGTACACAAATATGTTTTTGTTAGTTTAGTTATAAACAAACTATTTGTCAGTCTACTTATATAAGTCTATTATGAATAGTTTCGTTGTAAGTTAAAAATGATTTGGTTGGGAAATATGTATACACTTCAAACACAAAAGTACAGTAAAAAAATATAATAAAAAGAGTTGAGAGTGATCAAACCTGGCCAAGATCCGAGTATAACGCTAGGCTCTTTTTTGATTGTGTATCTATTTTTCCTATTTTCTATAACTCAATTAGATTAAGGCACCTGGATTAACCTAATTGGATAATTTAATAGCTGTTGATCTTTCAATTTAATCTTGTAATTGTCACTTAGAATTATTTCTATAATTTTAATTTCTAATTAGAATATTATTAACCATAAATATAATCTTCCAAAATTAGCGATCAACTGTCAAGTCAAATATGATTTATAGTATAAATCTACCTATAAATCATCATGCGCAAGATAAATTGATGAAAATCAAGCGAGACTATTAGGATTTCCCTTTGGAAAAAGAATATAGATATAGGCTTATTTCCTTCTTGCTGCAAGTAATTACATTTACGTTAGGTAACCTTTTTATTCATGCCAATAAGATGATTTAGGTGCTCATAGCCATTGGAATTATCACAAAAAAAAAAAAAAAGAAACTCTTCTATAAATAAAATCCTTAATATTTTAACAGCAAAAATTAGATTTTCTCAAGAACTAGGAACAAAAAGAAGAAAAATCAATCTCAATCCGAGTCTTGATCTTTATACGTAATAAATTAGATATACATAACGTATTTATAGCCCCAAGGCTGGAATTTCATCCATTAGTATTTTGGCTACAAGGAAATATATGAATAACTTGATTTGGAGCCGAATCTGTCAAATCAGCAGCAAATCTGCATATCAGAGCACTGCACTGTCGACAGCACTTTCACAGCTGATTCGACAGTCAATGCCAAGAAATTTAGGGATTCAGCATTGTAAAAACTACTTTGACAGTGACTTCGACAATGCTGTGCAGCCTAGCTCACTTTTTCAAAAAATAGAAGGGTCATTTGTTCTGTGCACATGCATATAGCTCTTCATTTCTTGTTTCTTCTCGATTTGATTCCAAAATCTATAAAAATATGTAAAAACACTTGTTAAATTAGGGCATATAATTAAATTGGAAATTTAATGCAAAAGCATAATATATCATTAATATCATAAAAATAAAGTACATAAATGGATTACGAGTGCATAAATTACGTACGAAATCACACACTTTTCTCTTATAATCACAACTCTCAAATAATATAAAATACAGTTCAATTATTACAATCACTTAATAAAATCACTTATTTCCTCTAAAAAATTTGGAAACTCAAATGATGGGTACCTAACATGAGTGGCTTTTTGGCCAATTGATAATTAGACATCAATCTAACAAAGAGATTAAGAGGAAGATTAAGAGAGAGAGAAGATGAGAAATCTTATTTGCTAGAAGTGTGGTGTTAAATGTAGCAAAGAACTCTCAAATACAATGTGAATCCTCTACTCGACCAAAATCTTGTTGGCGTTATGATCATATTCTTGAAGAAAATGATGAAAATGACTCTCTCGAGTTCTTCCGAATTTTTAGAGATTGAAGAGCCCAGTAAAAGTTTGATACATAGATTTTTATAGTGCTTTTGGATCTTCATACTCTTAATTAGATCCATTTTGTTAGATATGATGAGGAGTAGGAATCTATAATCGAAAAGGAATCCAAAACCAACTAAAAATTATCTTAAATTTACTAAAATACAACTCTTGCTCGGATCTGACAATCAGCTACCAGTAGTTGTACCACTAGCTATATCGATGGATGGCTTTTGTCATCTTTGTTTTTGAGCTACTGGTAGTTATATCGGTAGCTCTTGGAAATTGCTTCAAATTTTTCTTCAACTACCAATAGCCCTATCAATAACTCTATCTATGGGTGCATCTATAGTTACTCTAAGGTTGCTCCTCTCTTTTTTATTTTTGTTTCTAACTACTAGTAGGTCTACTTGTAGCTAGTGATTTTCTTGCCTAGCGGTGCTTCATTCCAGATGGTTGATCGACCTTATTCAAATACTGATAGAAAGAAGACTCAGAGCTTTTAAATTTTTTCCAGCATAAGTATTTCTGCTTGGCTCCTATCATAGCCAAAACTGGACTTGTAGAAGATATTATTGCACAAACTCTATTTAACTTTAATTTATTCAGTGTCTACAACTGTATTATTACTATGAATTATCACTAAAAGAATTGAATGAAAAAAATAAATACATTGTGTTTTGAAAAAATCAAGAAAATTATTACAAATAGTATACTAGAATAAGTAATTACTATTGATGTTCTATATTGAAGGGCTTAGAATAAGATCTGAATAAACTACTATAATATTTTTTCAAGATTCACAAATATGCACTCAGTATACTAGGCTTGTATCTTTCTCCAATGTTTCCAAGTACCATAAGACATGACAATAATGGATAGTTATGATTTTGTTATTTATTATTTACATTATTTTATATGATTTTGCTAATATTATTCTTGGATTCATGTAATTTTACTGTTACTAGTTGCATTACTGATAACTCTAAATGTGCATACTCAGATCTAGAAATTGAACTAGAAAAACTGACTTGTATGTGATACACTATAAAAGTAACTGAAGCCGACAGAGGGCCATTGTTTTATTTTCAGTCTTATACTTATTAATTTAGGTCACTTCTAGTTTTAAAACGTTATCTTTTATTCTTAGTTATTTTTCTGTCTTTATTTTTTCTATTTGTAATCTAATTTGGTTCATTGAATAAAAGTATTATTTTCTATTTATGTATTGTTGCAATATATTTAATTGTGACAAATAATTGTTATTGCACTAAGGTTTAAAGTATTTCATGAATATGTTACCAAACAACTTAGCTATTCAGTATTCCGGATAGTGAAACATTACATGTATCATCATTTATTAGTGACTCAAGTCAAATACGAGATTGACTAATCTAGTCTAGATCCAATTAGAATTTGTTGATGTAATATAAAATATTAGAGTTAAACTCAACATGTTAAACCTTTAGAATTGAAAACCTTAACAAGGGCTATAGCGAGACAATCAGAATGAAAGCAAACACCAAGGACAAAGAGAGAGCAAGAATTTATACATAATGTAATTTTGAAAACTTTATCAATCAATAGTTAAGATGGATCCGAATCCAAAGGAGATGTCTTTAAGTAAACAAATTAACTAGATTCTTTTTAGGCAAATAGATTTTCTAGATTCTCTTGGCCAGATTCTCTCAACCGTCTATTAAACTAGTGAATGATAAAAATCTTTTTTCCTTTGTACCGATCAACAAGAGAATCTTTTTTTTTTTTTTCCTTCCTTCTCTCTTTTTTCTTTTCTCTTTCTTTTTATAGTAAACCAAACATGGAAGGAAATTTTACTTTTGTTCATGAATTTGAGGTATTCCACAATACATCTTGATTTTTTATTCTTAGACTACTTGTTTATTAAAATAATTATATAACTCTTATTTCCCCCAATAAATATCCATTTTGTTTGGCCTCAATGGTTTGATGCAAATTATGATTTGTCTTGATATTCTTTTGCTAATATTTTTATTGAGATTTTGCAAATTTATATATATTTTAACATTTGAATCTTAGATTTGGAATTTTTCATTGGCCAATCTATCTTTTAACCCCATAATTCTTTAGCTCACAAATAAAATGCATCTCTTCTAAATTGCTTTGATCCTGTTTGGTAACAAAGTTAAGTTTTTGTAATTCCTCTATCTAAACACTCTATTTATTTATTTATTTCCTTTATGTATTATAATTATATTAGAATTTATATTTCATGCACCATTAATCAATAAATAGATCCACAAAAGTAATTAAAATTAAATTGATTAGTTTTTAGGATCTTGTTATTTGAAAATCGAAATCTATCTTAAAAAATATTATCTATCTAACATATCCCTACCTAATTATTTGGATCCTCCCAAAATTATCGTATGTAAAAAAGAACGAAATTTAGAAAAAGAAGTAAAAGAGAGGCAGAAGAAGAGGAAGAATGGGAGAAGAAGATCCAAGTTCTACCATTCAACTGTGGAGAAATTTATATTGTTCTAAGACGAGTGTTAATTCTCTATTCTTTTAACTATTTGGATGTATAAGAATTTAAAATCTATTCTTCCTTCTCACCAAATTCCCATTATGTATTATAGATTTTCTTTATATATAAGCAAACACCTTTTTCTCAAACCTTTCATTTTCTAAGTAGGGAATTGCTAGATGGGCCCCATACTTGTCCTAGTGAGCCCCATGTAAATGACTAGGGAAATTCTATTTGCGCACTGCATTTTACTTTTGGCGTCCTGGTTTCTCTTTACACCAAACTCATATTTTGAAATAATATCATTTTATTTTCTGAACCCAAATTTTTTTTCAAAAATACCCTTCCTCTTTTTCTCTAATTCCTCACCCGTTCGATTCTATTTAGCAAAAAATATATTTTGGTCGGGTATTAATACCCGACCAAGAAACATTCTGGTTGGGTATTAATACCCGACCAGCAAGCGAAGTCTCCCAAAAAAAACTAATTAACGATAAATTTCAAAATAATATGCATAAAACCTAAAAAAAAATTAAATCGTACCTTAAATTTGTTCTCTAACACCAATTGTATATTGAAATTTTTTATTTGCATAAGAAAACTCAAACTCAAATTTCAAACTCAAATTTCACTTGTCACGGTGAAATCAAAGAATTTAAAATTCTTCTAATCTTTTCAGAAATGTTAATGTAAAAAAAAAAATTAAGGGGTCAAGAAATCAAATTGATAATTTTGTAGGAAATTTGTTTTTATTAAATATTAAAAAAAATCATTTAAGGTTTTAGAGAGAAAATAGAGGAGGAACACGATGAGTCGTAGTTCCAAATTTTAAAAAATCTTAATTTGGAATTTATAACGGTAACTTAGTCAAAAAAAATGATGGCAAACTTATAATTATTTATAAGTTTTAAAACCGTGCGTCAAGAGTAAAATGCCATGTGCAAATAGAATTTCCCTTTATTTATAAGTTTGTCATTTAAAAATTTGGACAAAATTATCCTTAGGTTTTTCTTAGTGAGCCCCAGTATCTCTTTTCCCTCTTCCCGTTTCTCCTTGTGAGCCCTAGTCCCCTCAACTCTGTCTCACCTTCGCGCGATTGCTCCAAGAAAAAAAAAACAGAAAAAAGGGGAGAGGAAGAAGTGACTCCAAAACCCTAAATTTTCGGCAAAATTGAAAACTCATCGTTTGCGTACCATTCCAACATTATTTTGAAGTTGATGTGATTATTTCCTTACAAATTTGGTGTAGATATCATTCTCTGAGAGTTTTTGAGTCGAATGAAAAAAATAGAGAACAAGATTACAATATTGGCAATAAACGATGAATCTCTTTATCTAGAGGTATGTCTAAAGGATTTAAGGACTCAATAAACACTCTAAATTAAAAAATTAGTGAAGATGATGATTTTTAAAGATTTTGGAAATATGTATTGTTGGCGCGACTATTTTCTCTTAGTGAGCCCCATTTTCTCTTAGTAAGCCATATTTTTTCCTCTCAAATGGTTTCAGGAGCAAAACTGAAAAAATAACGGGGCTCACTAAGAAAAAAGGGGCTGGTTTAAAAGTACCCTGGGGTTCACTAAGAAATTGGGGCTCACGGCACATCTAGCAACTCCCTTCTATGTATTGTTCGAGTTTCAGCCATAACCCCTCTTATTAATTTTAATCTAGATGAAAATTAAATGAAGTATTAATAGTTGATACGCTAGATTTATATTGAATGACGAATAAAATTGTTGAATTCATTCATTCATTTTATGGTTCTAATCAAAATCCAAGTTTTTTATCTTATGAATATACTCGTGATTAAAATCTAAAGATTCTTGTTCTCTTCATGTAGACTGATTTGTTGTAACATAACTATGATGTTGTTGGACAAGGATCAATCCTACAATGATAATGTGTATTTAATTCTTTATATTAAAGATTTGTTAACAAAAAAACAAAGAGTTAATTACTCTCAGATCCCCTGTAGTATGGAGGTGTATAACTTATCATCCCTAAAGTTTTAAACTCTTACTTAAAACTCTTGGACTGTAGAAAAAATATTTTCGTCTGAGCTTCTCTGTCAGTTTTTTCTGCGGTACAGGGAGTCTAAGTGAGAGTTTTAAATTTTAGCAGTGATAAATTATACACCCCTCATACTACAGGGGATTTAAGTATAATTAACTCAAAAACAAACAAACAATACTATCCCATTTTAGTCAACAAAGTACGTAGCGACCTTTGCTCTTGGACATCCTTTGCTGTTAACAATGATATATTTGTACAAATATATCATTGTGAGTATATGTGTTTTTTCCGTAACAAACTTCTCGCTTACTCTCTGATTACAAATATGTCATGATAAGAAAACACCAATATCGATATGTATTCATTCATCTAATAAATTGGCATGACAAATTATAAAATATTTATGTTATTAATAAGAGATAAAAAGTTATGGGGTTCAAGAGGAACTAAAAGAAGAAACAATATTGATACATCGGAAGTTACACAATCATGTCGTTGCAACGATTTAAGAGACCTAACCTAAGAGGTTTTGGATGGTTACGGGATGATCATATTTCAGTCTCACTACTACATTATTATATGAATATCTTGCTGTATGTAATGAAGTAGTACCAGAAATAAGGATCGTCGTTCCAAGTATGCATGGAATGCTCATAAATTATGTAGCATATTTCCTCTAATAGTTCCTATTAATTTGCAGTAAATATTAACGCAATAGAACTTGTCTTATGTGTATGTTTGATTGTCACCATCTTCAACAAGATAAGTACAACTAAATCAATTATTTACACTATTCAAGGCATAGTTTTTATGATTCCCTCATGTGATTTGTTTTTCATTCATTTTTTGCTATATAGAGAGAGAATGGAAAATTCACCGGCGGCAACAAAGGGAGTTCCTTCATCGCCACTTAAGTGGCCTAGTAAAATTATTACACGTGGTGTCATTAAAAATAACAAATAAAAAAATTTTCTTAACTTCTCTTTGAGTGGCGCTACGTGCATGTAATAATTTTGTTGGGCCACCTAAACGATGGTGAAGGAACTCTCTTCACCACCGATAAATTTTCCGTTTACTCATATATACATATATATATATATATATATATATATATATATATATATATATATATATATATATATATATATATATATATATATATATATATATATATAACATATACTCTGAGGAAAGTGTGGTAGGAAATGAATCAGTATTATTTAATTAATTAAATAAAACATAGTTTATATTATTTTATTTATTTATTAGTGATTTGTGTGTTAATTAATTAAATAAAACATAGTGTTTGTGTGTTAATTTTTTTAAGTGGGAAATAAACTAAGAAGTAGAAAGATTATTATCTTATTGTTAATTCAAATATTATAATAGTAATATTTTAGTTGTTTCATGCACTAGATTTAGAAAGTAATTATTAGAGTTAATTAAAATATAATATTTTAGCTAGTTTCTTGAGCTTCAAGAGCTTTTCCAATTAAAAATAAGAGGAAGAAAAAGATAAAGTAGAGTTGGCATATAGGATCCATATCATTCTTGTGGAAGTACTTCTTTGTCTGAGTGGAATTAGTCTTATATTAAGTTAGTTCATATGTGAGTATAGTCCCACATCGGATAGGATAAAGAAAATCTATATGTTTAAATATAAATTTGGGGCCTTGACCTAATGGCTTAAGTTTTTGGGTCAAACTAGTTCTCAGCTTTGTATTTATACTCATACACTTTCTTTGTCTTGTCCGATGTGGGACTATACTCACATATGAATCCAAAATGGAAGTAGAGGAAGAGATTTCTTCTTTTGTTTATTTGCTAATATATTAAATTGATTAAATAAAACTATATTTATAATATTTTATTAGGTTTTTATGTATAAAATTATAATTTTGAATGGTAATGATGACAAATAAATAAAAAAAATAATTTTGTACATTGATCCTCTATTTCCTAAAGCTCTTCGAAGCAAAAAAAAAATATGAGGAAGAAAAAATTGAAAGTAAGGTGCCACATAAGCGCCAAATCTTCAAATAATAAGTAACTTCCTATTGTTCATCAAACAAATATTTGAAGTGGTGGAAGTAACGTTACTTTCACTGTTTCTATTTTATTTTTATACAAACAAACACACCCTAAGTCAAGTTGTGTGCTCATTTAGAAGTTCCCTAAAATCAATCTTTGATTTTCTGAACTCTATCTCGAAGGGGACGCTTACATTTTAAATATAGACTGGTCTGGTCGCGCCACCGATGGTGGGGTTTTGGGTGGGTGGTTGGGGGTGGGGTGGGGTGGGGTGGGTGGGGTTGGGGTTACTCGACTTCTTGCCTAACACTAAAATGTTTGACTGTTAAACAATTTTAATGAATTATTAGAACAATGCGTGCCTAATGCTTGGAGTGGCTTTAAATAAATGCACTCAATGTGTTGGGTGCTAAGCTTAATCATTATTAAAAGGCTCCTAATGCTTATAAAACTCAGTAATCAATCATTATGTTTATTATTGGACAATTAAGTTTGTTTAAACGTTGCAATAAGATCCTACTGTCCAATCATACACATTTGGCTAAACACGAAGATAAGATAAGAAGATAAGAACAGAAATATTTTTCCTTAAAAAATAGTAATATATAAAGAGGTTGTTTATAAGGCTTCAGTTCAGTAAATCAATCATAAGTTTTTTTTTTTTTTTTTTTTGAGTTAAAAATTATAGTGATCCTTATATTATGGGGTTAGTGTAATCTTTTACTGCTTAAATTTAAAACTCTCAAATTAATAATTGGACTCCTAACGTCATTAGTCAACAGTTTACTATTAACATCCATATTTAATTTAAACTGTATATTTCTTATGAAATTCTTCAATTACTCTCCTCTCTCACACTAAGAACTCACCCAAAATATGTCCAGAGGATGGTAATTTGAAATTTTCATAAAAAAATACAATTTAAGTTAAACAGGAGTGAGAATAGCAAATCGTTAACTAATGATGTTAGGACTTCACAGACTAAAACGAGAGTTTTAAATTTAAAAATTAGGGGTTTTTACATATATGTCTCTTAAATCTTTAAAAATTAGATTTAGTCCCTCCAAATCTTCATATTTATAATTTAGTCCCCCAAATCCTTTAAGTTATCACAATTTAGTCACAGTCATATTTTTTGTCCGAATTTTCCGTTATACTCTTGAGTTATTTCACTTTAATCATCTCTTATCTCTTCCTCTTCTTATTGGACTCCCATTTTCATTCTTCTCATCTCTCTCTCTTCCCTCTTCTTATTGGATTTTCCTGAGTTACTTCACTTTAAAGATTAACTGGGAGGGAAGAGAGAAAAAAGAAGAATGGAGAGGGGAACCGAATAAGAAGAGGAAGAGAGGAGGAAGAGGAAAGAGAGGATTAAAGTGAAGTAACTCAAGGGTATAACGGAAGATTCGGACAAAAAATATAGTTAGGGACTAAATTGTGGTAATTTAAAGGATTTGGGGAATTAAATTATAAATATGAATATTTGAGGGACTAAATTCTAATTTTTAAAGATGTAAGGAACATATATGTAAAAACCTCTAAAAAATATGAAATTTTCAAAATATGTTGCCCAACTCTAATCATCTAGGGTGGACCCCTTGGGAGTACGATGGATTTCAAATACAAAGTGAGAATCAATATGATCCAAAAATTTAAGTTAATATGTAGAGGCCCCAGCTCTTTATTTAAACATATAAACTTTTTCGGTTCCATCAGATGTGGGACTATACTCACATATGAACTCCTAACAACATATGCTGACATAAAAAACCGAGTAATAGCTACTTCTTTTTTTTGCTAGTCAAACCACTTACATGCACATATTTTTTATAATATGAATCCTTACCGAGAATAGTAATCAAAACCTCTCACGAAGACGACATCACTGGAAACAAGGCTTATTCACAAGGAAAAGCTATATAATCATTGATGAGTATAAAAACACCAGACCCAGTGCATATCCACTAACTAGACCACAATATGTGCCATCTTGGGACAATAATTCTCAAACTTGTCCCTAACCCTAACCCTAACATGTGAATCATCTGTGCATATCCACTAACTAGACTACAATGTGTACCATCTTGGGTCAGAAAATGACCAGGTGATTTACTAAAATAATTCTCAAACTTGTCCCTAACCCTAACCCTAACCCTAACATGTGTATCATATGTGCATATCCACTAACTAGACTACAATATGTACCATCTTGGGTCAGAAAATGACCAGGTGATTTTCTAAAATAATTCTCAAACCCTAAGAATTTGACTTCAGCAATTAATTGAAAATGCTTGCTCCACAGACTTGATTAGCAAAGTAAAAAAAATAATAATATTTTTCACTTTCTAATTTGGTTCTATATGGAAAAATAGAATAAAAATTACTGACAAGCATTAACCACCTCATTCTTAATACCTCTAAGGTTTAGTTTAGTATTTGTTGGAAAAATCTATGCCATGAAACTGCCTTACAATTATCAAAAGGAAAAAAAGAGAAGAAAGTAAGAGAGAGAGAGAGAAGAGTGTTAGCTTGTTTTTTCATTTGTTTAGTACTGGGCTCTTTCTTTGTAGCAACGAGGCTCGCTCTTTTATCTCGTTGACGATTTGGCACTTCGATTGTAGATGGGAGAAGATGTTCAACCTCCTTGAAGAAATCGCGAAATTTACTTGCTAAACCAAGCAAGTTTTGAGGCAATAATTTTTTTTTCAGATATCTTACTAAAGTCTCTTCTAGGGGTATCTTTTTCTCCCTTATCTTGGCTAGTTATGGGCCAAGAGAAGATATAACCATCTCCTTTAAGGTAGAGAGAAATTCTTTATTAAAGGATGAATTTGGTATTAGATAAACTAATGTTGAAAATAACACATTATAAAACTCGTTATATTGTGTTATGATAACTAACGCAAATTCAACGTTATTTAACAGTAGAAAATAACTCATTGCACTATAACAATGTGTTTTTTACGTTCTTTTATGCTATTTTACGTTATGTTAGATTATATTACGTTATTTACAGTTATGTTTTCTTAGTAATTTTCAAATTTATGCAAATTATTGTTATTGATTGTTAGCTGATTGTTGCAATTTTTTACTTCCTTTCTTGTTGTTTGCTTGTTTGATTACTTATGGAATTGATAGTTTATTAATTTGCGATTACTTACTATAATTCCTCTCTAATTGTTTAATTTTGTTAATTATTGTTGATTTTATTAAACTCTCAACTGAACTAAAATTAGCATCATAAAATATAAATTTAGCATTATAAAATATGAATTACAATATTGGTGATGAGTGAAACTGAAATAAATAAATTTAAATTTTTTTTTTTGGTTATGACTGAAATTATGATTGCAAACTTAAAATTATTTATAAAGTTAAAATGTTAAAATTATTATGAGAATTGTTAGTAACTTAGAATAGTTTCCAATTATTATAATATAATTTTATATTTTTTAAATGTTTAAATTTATTTTTTTAATTTATAAAATATTTTTTATATAGTTTTTTTATTAAATAAATTGAAAATTGTATAACCTATATTATGCATTATATGTGATATAACCTAACGGAAGCAAAATGTTAAGTTATCGTTATCACTATCGTAAACATTGAGATAAACTATCTAATTCGAGGTTAAAGATAAGGGGATAACTATCTTTGATAAATATTTGGAAACACTGATATTCTAATTAAAACAAGCGCCTTGAGACTATTAGCTAGCCTCGTGTTTGGCATTTTACATGAAACTATCTGGTTAGCTTCGCGTATGAAGCTGCTGCGTAAGACTATTGGTTAGCCATCCGGTATCTTTAAAATATAAATAAAATAAAATAGAGGGATTATTGTCCTTTGACTTTTTATATGAATTTAATATTTGAGTAGCTCTATCATTTTGATTTGATTAGCATCATGGAAAACGTGCGCACCAAATCACCAAACTCTAGAAATGAAATGAGAGCCTATTGAGTTGAATTGTTCTCTTGCACTAAAATCTGGGTGGGATCATGCATCATCCCAAATATTCTTTTTTTTTTTTTTTTTAATCATTTTAAATGTGTCCACAAATCCGAATAAGAATTAGAGATAAAAATGGACGGGTCAATTGACTAATTTATTTAAAATTTTAAATTAAAATAAATTTTTTTTTTTTTTTGTAAATAGGACAGATCATGAATTAGCCTTTAAACATGTCAATTCTCATCCCTAATTAGAATATATAATTTTTAGTAGGGTTTTTACATATTTGTTCCTTAAATCTTTAAAAATTAGAATTTAATTCTTAAAATCTTCATATTTATAATTTAGTCCCCAAATCCTTTAAATTACCACAATTTAGTCCATCAGCCATATTTTTTGCCTGAATTCCCCATTATACCCTGAGTTACTTCACTTTAGTCATCCCTTTCCTCTTCCTTTTCTCTTCATTTTCTTATTAGATTCCCATTTCCATTCTTCTCCTCTCTCTTTCTCTTCCCTCTTCTTATTGGGTACTCCTGAGTTACTTCACTTTAGAGATTAACTGGGAAAGAAGAGAGAAAGGAGAAGAATGGAGAGAGGAGGGACTAAAGTGAAGTAACTCAGGAGTATAACGGAAAATTCGGGTCAAAAATATGATTGGAGGACTAAATTGTGATAACTTAAAGGATTTGGGAACTAAATTATAAATATGAATATTTAGGGGATTAAATTCTAATTTTTAAAGATGTAAGGGACATATATATAAAAAAAAAAAAAAAAAACCCTTTATGTCTTTTTTGATTGTTTAATGGAATAGAGACAAAATTTTGAGTCATAAGAAGAGGTAATGCTCAGCTAGTTTTAATGTCTTTAACGTTAAAGCCAGATGGGCAAAATTCCTTGCCACATCAGCAAATATTGTTTTTTTCTTAAATTTCTCTTTCTATGAACCAATCATTAAAATTCATAGAATTAGAAAAATCTGACAGTAGATCCTTTTCCAAATCTATAACCAAAGATGCAAACAAAGTCTTTTTCAACCATATTAACTTTAAAAAAATAATGTTCATATAATTGGGAATTTAGAGCATTTCAGATACTGTTGAGAGAGTTGGTGTAGTAGTAGGTAGGAGGCTTTTTTTAGAAACCATCCATAATCTTTTTGACCAAGCTTTAGTCAATAGCAAAGTCATATCTAAACCAACTTAATTTGCTTAACTTTATTTTAAATGAAGGAAAAAAAATAAAAAAAAATTTGTACAACTCAAACTTGTAGTATAAAAACTAGGGTTAATTACAGTTAGACCCCCTGTAGTATTGGAGATGTGTCACTTAACACCCCTGAAATTTGAAACTCTCAAAAAACCCCTTAGACTTAGTTATTTTCACTCTCCTTTTTTGTTAAAGTGTACTCTTATCTCTCAAATTCCTATTCTACCATTATCTCTCCGTTTAATAAGTGTGCTGGTTAAAAGAAGGGATGAGAGTAGAATAAAAATTTGAGAGATAAGAGTGCACTTTAGTAAAAAAGGAGAGTGAAAATAACTAAATCCAGAAATTTTTTTTGAGAGTTTCAAACTTCATGGGTGTTAAGTGACACATCCCCTATACTACCAGGGGTCTAACTATAATTAATCCTAAAAACTAAAGTGTCAATTCCTACTTTGCAATACCTGTATGTTCGGAAAATCCTTCTACGAACTTTTCTATCCAACATATTATTAGAGTAAAGGAAACATATATGATGATTATATAGCAAGTGAAGACACAAGAATACATAATACAATGATAGTGTCAACAGCTTCTACAACTTGGGCTAAAAAATACTTTTGATTTTATGTATTAAAGAATGTAGTCGTTGAGAATATATATATATATATATATATATATATATATATATATATATATATATATATATATATATATGTATATGAGAAAACGGGAAATACACCGGCGGTGAAGAACTTCCTTCACCGCCGCTTAGGTGACCCAATAAAATTATTACACGTGATGTCATTTAAGAGAATTCATTTATTTGTTATCTTGAATGACGCCCCGTGTTATAATTTTACTGGGCCACCTAAAAGGCAGTGAAGGAACTCCCTTCACCGCCGGTGTATTTCCCGTTTCCTCTATATATATATATATATAATAAAGTTAAACCATTCAATCATCATCAATTCTGCAATAAACCAATAATCTCAACTAATCCAAAATTCAAAGCCACATCTACATAAATCTTTTAATACAGTTGTTCATTATTGTATTCAAATGGCCAACTACTAATTGCTTTTAAAAAAAATGCCAACTCGAAACATTAGTCTCCATCAAGGAAAAAAAAAATCTACAATTTTTCAAGGAACCCTAAACCTGCTGGCAAGCAAAAGACTTTTGAGCTAGATTTTAAAAAAATTAAAAAAAAAAAATGCAGAATTCTCATCTGACTCCTTTTTCATTACTCATTGCAACCAAATAACAATTCAACAACTGAATGCTGGTTGTAATGTGCCTTTCAAACCTACAGTTGAATCAGTAGTCAATGGATCCTTCAATGGCTCCACCACTAGTACTACCATCACCAAATCTCTCCAATCCTGTAGTCATTGGCATGCTAGGCTTGCAAACTCAGTATCTGCAATTAATTTTCATTCGATGCTGAAATAAACTCAAAACAACTGCAGTCTGTCATTGCTGGATGCTCCGAGCCTTTCAGTTTGGATATCCAGTTGCTTGCTCTCTTTCTTATCGGGAGTTGGATTCTTTATAGGATTACTGCTGTCGGGTGCAGCTTGGTCTACTTGGGGAGAAGCGTCTCGCTTGCTCTCAAACAGTTGGCCTGCCTTCCCAACTGCAAGGATCAATTCCAGTTGCTTCTGCTGTTGTTCCTGCAGACATGCTCAACGTGGGTGTAAGCAAAAAAAACGAACTAATTTGAAGTTCTTAGGCACTTGTGAACAAATTTTCAAGTGTTTATTTTGAGATGCCTATATATTGTTACCAATCTATACAGTAAACTGGGAAATGAGCTGATATTGTCCTTGAATATTTTGAAATTTTAGCGACTGTTACAGTAGAAAACAAAGAACATATTCAAGTCTCCAGAAGACGCAAGAATTAACAGAAAGAAAAGTTTTTTACGTTAGGGTTTACCATAATTATAGAAGAAAAAGTGGCAGTTTAAAGATAAGATATCCAAAGTAACCAGAAGGGGAAGAAATGTTTGTCACCTCAAGAAGAAGGTAGACAAAAATTTATGAACTCTCATGAGAGAAAGAAAACTCCACAGCAATAATAGAAAGCAACATATTCTCTTACACTAACAGCAAGTCCAAGGGGCTTAAACAGGATATCAAGAGGATCATATTTGTATTTGTTATCATTCTGTGGACACACACACACACACACACACACACACACATATATATATATATGAGAATAATGGAAATGAATCTCACATAAGTTAACTGAGTTGCAGTCCATTTCCACTGTCTCCTATAATTATTTTTCAAATTATTTTATTGGATTATGGTCTCATACTCTTAGGATTCCCTCATACTCAATTTCTTTCATTTTAGTTTTGATTTGACCTTCCATTAAGTAGAAACAAAATTAACGGTTTTCGATAAATACAATATCTTGTATACACTTGATAAAATGTCAAATGAACTCTAAAATCCATAAAATTTAATCCTAAAGAAATTAATGAGATGGAGATCATAATCCTAAAAAGAATTTGATAAAGAAATAACAGCAGTATTATTTTTTGCTGCTAGCTTAGGTACCTTACCTGAGCTGGCGGCTCATTTACAGTAAATATATATATATATATCTATATATATATATAGGAATGCCGAGATTGTTCAGATATTGACTCCATTTTCATATTTGATAAACACAGATCCAATGCTAATCAAATACGGATATCATTTCAATGCGAGTATCTGGTCAAAGAAAGTTGGAAGGCAACAACCTTCAATTTTAGCCCTTTATTCATGTTATATAACAAGAACAAATAAATCAAACTAACTGGGCTTGTGATTACTCAAGAATTTACATTACACATAATGATAACAGTATTATAGTATCATTAATTGTGTTTAATCTAAATGTCACGGGTATATTCAGATATTATCAAGTATATCTATCCCATTTTAAAGGGATTTGTTCGGCGCGACTCGATTTTAGCGACGAGATGAAACGTAGGCAATGACGAGTGGCGCACTGCACACACGGGGTGAGTGCCCAGCATACACGAGCACGGGCATGACAGCACATAATCATAGCACATGCAGGTGCTCTTAGTCCCTGCAGAACAGTGCCATCCAAGGGGTGCCGGACTTGAACACAAAATAGAGTTCAATTGTGAGTTTGTTCGGTTCGGTTCAAACCTCCTCATTGATGGAGACTTCCTAGTGGTTTGGGAGCCTACTCCCAACGGTTTTTGTTGGGGGGAGGGGTTGGGGGTTTCTAAATACAAGTTGTATTGGGATCGTAGGATTAGGATCTCAACAAAAGGCTATAAATTAAGTCAAGGATGAAGTTGTGACCAATGCGAGCAAATGCAAGAGAGATCAAAAAAAACTTAGAAGACAAAGTTGGGGTTAAAGAGAGACTCCTGTGATCTCGATTGTGAGATTGAAGAGGAAGGTGTGTATTTTAAACCACGATGAATAATGCTTTTCAATTTTCTTCCAACGAACCAGGCAATAAACGAACCACAAAATAGATTGTGCTCTTTTCGTGTTTGTCAATTTTTTTTTGTAACATCAAACTTCAGTTTTTATTTCTTGTCAATTTTCATCAAGGTGATCTTTTCCGCTATGATATCTACTGTCCAAGATCCACCCTTGCTGTCCTAACCCAAAACACAATAATTAGCAATAGCCTGTGTTTGTAAAGAGATGGTATTAGGTTATGGAAGGAATGCAATACCATAAAATGTGCGTAAATAGCTTGGTAAGTAGATCATGACTTGGAAACCTTTGGGCCACAGAGACATGGCTCAATGGCAAAGGGTAGGAGCGACTTATGAGAGGTCCCACCTTCAAAATGGATCAGCCTTTGTTTCGAAACGAAACTACAGGATTGGACTCGGATAGGATTATTTATATTTGTGCACACTCATTGACCAATCCCCTAGGTAAAATGATTGATGATAAAAGGAGACAACAAGATGGGAGGATGCCAATAAAAATAAAATGGAAAATTTACAAGCTCCCTAAGCAGAAACTTTTTGGTTGTAGATGATTCAAAATAGTTTAATAAGACAGAAGAAAACTTAAGCTGATAGGTAGAGGTTCAAACACTGTATTTAAATCCATAAACTTTTCTTTCTTCTTCCATCTGATGTGAGACTATACTCACATATGAACTCCTAACAATCTCTCCCTTCTTGTGAATACTACCAACCAACCATCCGTAAACAATCTTTACTTTAGTCTAAACTAACAACAATATCCATACCATGGCTACTAAACATCCACGCGATATATTATGGGAAAATAGACCTAAAGTCACAACCCGACCACTTCAGACTTCACACCGGCTTCGCTGACTCCTTGGGCTACAACTTGAGCTCTGCTACCGATTATTACCGATTGTTGGGGAAAAACATCGGGCCCTCTTAGGAGCATGATTAGTTTTAAATACAAAATCAAGAATCAATCTAACCCAAAAACTTAAACTGATTGATAGAGGCTCAACTTTATTTTTAAATCTATTGCATGAACTTTTCTTATTCTATCCGATATGGGACTATACTCGCATATGAAATCCCAACAGAAACAATACCTTTAGCTTATGATTTGCATACATGGACACGGATGAATTGTTCTTATAGGAACCAGGCCCGGTCCTAACGTTTTAGAGGCCCGGGGCGAAATGAGAAATGGGCCATAACAAGTCTTATTAAAATTTTAAATAAATATTTTCATTACCAAAATTAAAATTTAGTACATAGTTTTGCCATTACAAAAACTAATCATAATTCATAAAAAGCAATTCCTTCGGGCATTCCTAAATGCAAAATCCTCAATAATAGTATCAAGATCAATATCTTAGTTCATTCCAAAATTCCATGTTGGTCATATGCTCAATACTATTCTCATGTTTTTTGAGTCTTTCACCAAAATGCCTCCAATCTCTAAATCCATTAGTTGCTAATGCAGTTTTATTATTATTAGATTTAAACAACTTACAACAAAAACAATATACTTTATCCACATGTTTAGAATAAACCAACCATTTTCGATCACTAGTCTCTCCATTACTTAACTTCCTAGTATAATAACCATATGAAAAATGCCTAGATGTGTTATCTAAAGGAAATACAAGATTCAATTCTCTAATAGGCCCTTTTTTAACCAAAATGTCTCTTGATTTATTATCAAGATTATCCCAATTTTTAGGATCATAAATATCAAAAGAATGGGTTGGTTGTTCATCAACTATTACATTTTCAATAATAGATTCATTTGGTACATCATTATGCTCACTCAAATTATCAATATCCTCATTATTTTGATTTTGTTCATTTACATTTTCATTTGAATTTTCAACATTATCATCACTTAATCCATCCAAATTTTCATTAGAGGAACTTGCTATTTTAACAAATTTATCCATAGCTCCCCTTTGTGATTGTATTAACTACTCTATTTGTTTTCTTTTTTTTCTTTTTTCACTCCCAGACAAATGTTTTTGAGAAAATATTTTTTTGAAGAAAAATATAACAAAATTATATAAGAAAAAAGAACAAAAACACCTTGAAAAAGAACCAAGCAGCAGAATTCCAGAATAGCTGGGAGCCAATACATTCGACAACCTAATAACAAGCAATATTTATAGAGATAAAAAAAGGGAGAGAGGAGGAGATATTGGTTTAGTGTGGATTTTGTTTTGGAATGGAGTCTACTGTTGGGTTAAAAACAAGCCGTTTGAACTTTGAAGAAATAAATTAAAATAAAAAAAAAACTAGCCGTTGGTCAATCTAAAGATTATGGGCCCCTTTAGATTAGGGGCCCTGGACAGGTGCACAGCCCGCACCTGCCCAGGGCCGGCCCTGATAGGAACATTAGGTTTCTGACACAATTGTCCCTCCAATACCTAGACACAAGGACACGACCATATAAAACACACACATATACATACATATGTATAAACGAATATATATATTCATGTTTTAACTTATTTTATTTGTAATCATAGACATAGGTGGGTATCATGTTTTGACAAGGACACAGAGTGTCAGGCACAGTTGTCCCACCAACATCTAGACATGAGGACAGGGCTATATATGTTTTTCTAAACAAATGTAATATTATAATATATATATATATATATATATATATATATATAATATGCATGTTTAACTGTTTTATATGAAATGAGTTGCTATTCACATAAAGAAAAAGCTAAAATATTAAAATGATCAAGAAAGCATTTATCTTTATTCAAAAGGGTGGCATTACATTCTTCATCTTGTAAATATTCTTAATAACAACAAATATGGCTGGTAGTGCAATATAATGGGGCACAGCTGTTGCGGCCGACATGGACAGACACAATTTTTTGGTGGGGGGAACCAGGGAAGTATCATACACATCAACCTTTAGCCGAATTTCCCAAGTTGACAGTATATCTTGTTTCTTTCATCTATATTTAGGAGCACCTTCTCTATTATATTAACAATTATTGCACCACTATCACATCACTCATTCCCCTTCTAGGGAAATGAAAAAAAAAATAGAGGCTTGCTCCTTAGTTTCAAGAACATAAATTGCATAATTAAAAAAGGCAGGAACATCTAAATGCTACGTAAAGGTTTTATACTAAGGCCCTTGCTCATATGGTTTTCTGGTGAGCTTCACAGTATTGCAAGCTGTTAACCATGAAGAGTTTACAGCATGCAGCAGATGCTGCAGGTAATTTGATTAAAGATATTGATTGGAAAAGTATAATGCCATTCCATTGTCTTGAAGGATGTTATTGGTGTCCAATAACTATAAGTTAGAATGAAGGTTTAGTTGAAGGAAAATGTTGTAACCAATGAGGGTTTGCTTTTCCTTGATAAGGTGAAGCCCTCATTAGCAAGGATTTGGTTGCACTATTTGCTGCAGCAACGTGATACATTTTGTAATTAGTAGCCATACATCCAAGATACAAGATGCTGGCTACTAACCAATGGAAATGGACTTTCCCCTGAAGCAAAAGCTGCAGCAACTACATTTATAAGGCACAAGGCAACTATACAGCCCATAGTCTCAGCTCTCGAATTGCAGCAGCTCATAGAAGGAGCACATCAAGTTGACAGACAACTATGAAAACTTTGCCAATTTTCCATGGAGCTTTATCGAACTTAGAAGCTCCACTACAGAACTGACTGTATTTTTATTGATAAGAGTTCAGAGACAACGACAGTGACCAGTCAAAGGTAGCAGCTGAGCTGCTGAGGCATGTAAATATTGCAATACCAAGATATTTTAAATTTGTACACTGCGCAATTAGAGATATTAGCTTTTAGTACAAGAAGTCTGCAACCAGCAAACTTTCGCTCGAGGCAGCAAGTTTAAAACTAAATGCTTCCTATATGGTTGGAACTGAACTGATTTTGCACAGCGATCATCAAAATTAAGACTATAAATAGTGTGCAAAATTCAATGACTATGACCAACTTAATAATGGGATACACCTGTCAAAGATAGGCAATCTTCGGCCTTTTCCACTAGGACAACTACAGATAAAAGAAATACAAATTTTGATGAATTTAATATGTCTACTACAAGAATGGGGAAGAACTTAAAACTTAAAAACAAAATCCAGAGGAATTCATTTGGTATATATTCGCAGAACACATTGTTTTTGCCATATTGAGTTGATGCAGAATTCCTATATTGTTTAGATTGCCCACCAGGCTAGAAAAGTTGAAATTAAGTGCAGCATTTGACAAAAAAAAATTGTCTTCTAGAGCCATGGAAGAAGAGAAGAAAAATGCAACACAACTCTTATTATCTATCAAGTCTGTGGGAATTTAGACAGTTGGAAGCACGAGAATAAACTACAATGGAGTTTATCGCCAAAACAGTAATAACGGTCTTGTATCATGACCAGGAGTGACTAAGGTTCAATCAGGATCTAACCGGCATTATTAGGGCACATCATTATCTTTTATCAGATTAGAATTATTTTCTTAAGTCTTCAATTTCAGTTTATAATCTTTTATCATCAAATCAGAATAGCTACAACAACAACAACTAACCCTTTTATCCCAAGTACTTGGGGTAGGCTAAAATCATAATAGCTTTAACTCTAAATAATTTATTTTTTCCTTCTTTCTTGCCTCAGATGAAGGCAATGCAAAAGTTCATATTTGATTTATCCTAGAACCCTTTGGTATTAAGACAAAACTTTACTACAGAATTCTATGATCAGATATTTACTTTAGATTGGCTTGCAGTTATGATTCAAGCCCAGATTAAACTTCTGACAGTGGCACATGAGTTCCTTATAGAAGTATCATACATCAACTCTAAGTTTCCTCGAGTACATAAGGGAATTGGAATCGCACTAGGCTAATGGAATATATTTTAGCTAGTCTACCAAGCTAAGCCAACTTGCACTGGGAATATATATATATATATATATATATATATATATATATATATGAGAAAAATGGAAATGAACTGACAGCTCATGCAAGTTACCTGAGCTGCAGTTCATTTCCACTATCTCCAATAATCTTTTTTAAAAAAATAATATTTTGGATTATGATCCCCCAATGGTTTACTCATACCCAATTTCTTAGGTTTTAGTTTTGATTTGATCATCCATCAAGTTACACAAAATTAATGGTTTTCAATGAATAAAATATTTTGTATGTACTTGATGAAAGGGTAAATGAACTCTAAAATTTATAAAATTTAATTAGAAAGAAATTAAGAAGGCAGAAATAGTAATTGTTAAAAAAAATTGAAGAAAAATCATTGGATCATTATAGTTTTGTCGCTAACTCACATAACTTTCCCTGAGCTGGCGGCTCACCTACAATAATCCCATATATATATATATATATATATATATATATATATATATATATTGTCAGATTCAATACATATGAATTTGGAACAGTTAACCACAAATATTCATTTACACGAAGTCGGCATAGCAATAATGAAACAAAAAAAAAGGAATTTCAGAAGATAACACCTTGGTTGAGCAAAAAAATAGCATAACTAATAAAGTACAATTTTGTGCTTATCAAAAAGCTTGGTCTACAATTATGGCAAGCCCCATCATTTTCCATATGTTCCTTGGAAAAGAATTTGGCATCAATTTAGACAGTTAGTTGATAGTAAATTCTGAAATTCCATCTTTTATGTAGCATTGTGCTCCACAGCTGGCCCCTTTTGATGGGAAAAGACAGAATTGGATGGATCTGTCCGTTCGGATTGGTTATCTGCAATTTTACCCCCATTCGAGACTTAACCAAAATAGGCCATTAACCAAACTGCTTCGATTCAATTCGGTTTGGCTCGCGTCAATCGATTGGGCAGCAGAAGTGATAATACTTGTCAGAGAGGAGATCAAGGAATGACGACATGACAACGAAAGTGAGCGGGAGATCTAGAGGCAGGTTCAGTGAGGGGGCAGCAGTTGCTAGGTTTGGAAACAAGTAGTGAGAGAACGAGATAAAGGAGTAGTCGTTGATCTAATTTAATTGGGGACTCCAAGATGAATGAGCAACTAATTAAATTGTTTTTGTTTTTCAAGGTGGAGTTTGATTTTTTTTTCTTTTTTTAAATTTTAATCAAATTTTGGTCGGATTGGATTTGGAATCCCCAACACAACCGAACATTCGAAAAACCAAACCAAACCAATCAGCACGGTTCGGGTTGATTTAGACGGTTCATTCGGTTTTAAGGTTTTTGAACAGTCCTACCTAGGACCAAGATGATAAGAAGCAATGTTGAAAATAACACGTTATGAAACCCGTTATATTGCATTACGTAACCTAACGGAACTCCAGCACTACGTAACAACTAGAAATAACTCAATGCACCGTAATAGTACATTTTTTATGTTATTTTACGTTATATTACGTAACGTTACGTTAAATTACGTTATGTTACGTTATTTACAGTTATCTTTTAGTAATTTTTATATTGTTGTTGATTATTATTTTGATTATTAGCGAATTGCTATAATTTTATTATTTGATTAGTTGTTGGCTTGTTTGATTGCTTGTGAAATGGCTAACTTGTTAATTTGCGATTATTTTCTTGTTCGCTTGTAATTTCTCTCCGATTGCTGAAATATCTTACTTGTTGATTATATTGAATTTTTAACTGAACTGAAGTCAACAATTATAAATAAGATAAATTGAATATTACAAATTATAAATTAGAACAGTGATAATAACTGGAACTAAAATGAAAAATTGGAATATTTTTTTTCTTGTTTAAATGATGACTGAAATTACGGTTGCAGACTTAATGTAATTTCTGAAGATAAATGTGAAATTTTTTGTAAAATTTAAAATTAGAATAGATTATGATTATAAAATGGTTTTGTATTCTTTTTTTAGATATTTTATATTTATATTTCAATTTATTAAAATTATTTTATATAGTTTATATTTATTTTTACTAAATAAATAGGAAATTGTGTAAGCTACGTTATGCGTTACGTTATATGCAACATAACCTAACAGAGGCAAAATGTTACGTTACCGCTATCGCTATTTTAAACATTGATAAGAAGATACTCAATTAGTTGCTAAGAAACATACATTGTACTTGTTGAGAGTAGAAATTGCTTAAAGAATAATAGTAAATATTCAATAGATTATAATTATAATAAGTTTCCACGTAACTAATGGTTCAACATTTCCGTATAACTAAAAAGAATAATATAGTAAGCAATCTTCTCAAGGTGTTGTTTAGGATCAATAAAAGACCATTTGATATTTCCCAGTCTGGAAGAAACCACTTAAAGCAACAGACATGATAACACTGTTATTCCAAATGCAACTAATAAAGTCCACCTATCATGTAAGACTTACCTGCATTGCCAATAAGACCTTCTGAATTTCACCAAGCTCCTTTTCAAGAATGTCTTCTTGCAGTGCTAATGCACGAGTAGCCTCAAAATTCTTCTGCGCCAAGGCTGCAGTCTGCAAGAATCAATCACGCTTCAATTTTGACAATAATAAAACACCTTAGTAACATGACTAATGTAAAAATACTATGGAGATCAAATATACATTCAATAACTATTTTTGTAACGCCCTCCACCTGGAATCTGGATAACAGAACACCAACAACATATTAATACATATGTTAAGCCTCGATACAATAACAAGAATTAAAATTGTTTATAATCAATTATGAATTCCTCAATTTACGATTACTTTATGAGTTTATAACAATGATTCTAAACTACACAAACTCTTGTCTATCTGATTTGGAAATTTTCAAACTAGGGGCATTACATTCTTCACTAATACTTCAATTTCACAATCAGTGTTGTATTCTAGAGTTGGCCGCCATAAATTCTAGGGGTGACTCCTACTAATTTAAGGGGTGGCTCTTGTTATATTTGTGTGACACTTTGTTCTCTATAACACTTAGTTCTACATACTTCCGACTCATAAGAATATGTTAAGCCTCCAATATAATATCAATATTTAAAATAGTTTATAATTAACTATACATTCCTCTCTAAAAAAAACTAGATATGATTACTACATGGATTCATTGGAATCATTATAAATACACTAACTCTTGTTTCACATCCAATGTAGGATTATTCAAGGTAGGGATATTACAATTTTCGTATTCTATATCCACATCTCATTCCTGTCTGACTTGTTATCCTACAACTTTCTACCTGCAATTTAACCTTGATAAAATTACAGGTGATATATGGATACAACAACATATCCCTTATCCCAAGGTTTTGGGATTAGTTATGAGAACTAATTCCCTCGATTAAGCTAGTTAAGGGCCATCCCTCAATTGGATTTTCTTTAGTTGTTAGTAAACCCATCTCCTAGAGATATGAATAAAGATATAAACTTCATATAAGCACACAAAAATGTTGTCAAATGGCAAAGTAATATGGTAAAACAAATGCAAATGGAGTGCTGCACTTAGAACTTTTCTGTTAATACACAAAGGAACATGCAAGAACAAAATAAGAATTATAGTTAAAGGATAGAAATTGTACATATCCTTGGAAGGTAGAGCCAAAGGTAAACTGAGACATATATTACTCTCCTACATCCTTCACTCTAAATAGTTGAGACTTGATTATCAACTCCCACTGCAAATCCCCTCGATTCAACAAAGAAGGCTTGTCAGTATCTCACACTTCATTAGGAGAAATGCTTTGCATTATAGAAACAGATTGATCATCGTGATAATATCACAATCAAAGGTGCTATTCATGTCAGATGATCTTCAACACTGGTAACGCCACTTCTCCTTTGTTGACCTTCAAAATTGGTAGCACCACCTCTCCTTAGCAAAGAAGTGCCTAGTTTAGAAAGTAGATGGAAACAACTTCTCTTTAGTGTAATTCATACATTTCAAGGATTTTCAAAGCACCCAGGAAACTTGTTACCATCTTAATCTTTTTCCATCAGGATGGGCATGTCCATAGAAAGAAATCCCAAGTTCTAAAGGCTCCAGAAACATGCAAGAGAATTTCAAGCCAAATTGTTGACCTAAAATCAACCTTCTAAGTTTAGTAATGAATTCCTTAAAAATGAAACTACGGATAGGAGAGGTGCTTGTCATAAAATTTAGGAGGGCAGTAGTTAAGTATGAAAACCTGAATCAAGTATGATGGTGATGCAGCCTAATTAAACTTTGCCACTTATTGTATTAAAGGTGTCAAGTCTACCATCACAGTATATTAAAGCTCAATCAAGTTCAGTTAAACTATGAACACTGTCCAAGCTAGCTGTCATTGAAAACAGTAGCCCATACATCTCAAATGTCCACAAGGGTGCAACCATCTTTCGCTGTCATTTCCAGACAGATCTCATGTGCTTTTTGTGGACAGCTAAGAAATTAATGCCCAACACATCTCCAACTAACACAGAAAATAATATTTAGATGTATTTAATTAACATTGTCATATATAAGCATCTAACTGCAGGGAACCCATTAACCCAAATTGAAAGGATATGGGATTTAAAAACAGAAAGTGCACAGGTAAATTACACATAAAAAATGACATTACAATGACAAACTACATAGTCTGATATTAAGACAACAAAATGACAAAATATAATAATAACTGATGCATGCAAATAAAATATAACCTCAGTCATTGGCTCTTTTAAAGCCTTCCTTGTAACTCTAAACCTAATCCCAAGCTTCTCAAGTTGTCTTGATAGCACCCGAAGAATAGTAGTTGAGCTCCTCAAGTCCTCCTCCACCTTCTCAATCCTTGCAAACAAATCAACACCCACCCCACTCTCATTCTCCCTACAGATCCTCGCCCACTGCCTCCGGCGAATCAAACTCCCGATGGCCACGGACCCCACCAACAATATAAACTGCCAAACAACAATTTTGCTGCCTAGGCTAGCTTGTAATGGTTTAACTGCAGCAGGAAAGAAGAAGCCAACAATGCACCCAATTGAGTAGATAGTCGGTGGGATAAGTAAGAATATTTCAGTCATTGAAAGGACAGCATCGAAGTTCAACTCGCCAGAGACCTCCCCTTGTGGACTTCCACCAATGCTTTGACCTATAAATGATCAGAATTTTAGTTCAATTATTCTATTTCTTTTTCTTGGGAGTAAATCAAGCAATAAAATGGGAGGGAAAAAGGTTTAATTCATTTTCTGCATGTTTCTTCTTTTGGAATGAGTTAAGCAGATCAAATCTCACATCATTTTTCTGCTTTATGGTGCTTATCTTTAGGATGCTTCATTAGGTGGTTGTTGTCAATGCCATCAGTGAATAAAGAGAAGATATTAGTTCCACTTCTTCTTTGTTTTTCATTGCTGATGTCTCCAGTTATCATCAAACTAGCTTCACCAAGAAAGTCTAAATTTTTAAATCTTTCTATTTTTTTATTTTTATTTTTTTGTTGAGACATAATGATTTATCAGTATGCCTTCATCTATATAAGATCAAAATTTCAATTCACTTTTCTAAATATTTTCCACATGCCCATTCACTTAGCATCAATATTTTTTCACTCTAAAATCTCTATTTTGTACTCCTTTTGTGCATAACCCCAGATGAACCTTTAAAAATACCCAAATGAAACAGGCCACAATAGACATGTTAACCTTTGGAAAAATTTAGTTCCACTTTCTTTGACAGCAACTTAGGCTTACAACTAATCCCTTTGCAAAATATACATTTTAAGTTTATTGTTCTATCCACACCATGTGCTTCAACTAAATAATTTTGGATTTAAGTTTTTCCACTTCTTCTCAGCCAGCTAGGCAATTAACAATACCAACAATTGCTTCCTAGTAGAAATAAATTAGTTTTCATATTACATGTTTACCTTTAAGGGAAAATCCATGAGCAATTCAAGATGATCATCCGTTAATGTATTTTAAGTAAATAGCATCGCTTCATGCAAGTTAATGGTCAAAACCATCTAGTTGATAAGGTTACTAAAAAGATATTTTAGGGTTTCTAAGGATTTGACAGGGTGCATGTTTGACTAGGAGTTTGCCGAATTACAAATATGGTGGTTGTGACTTCATCTAATTTAGTATTTTACATCAATGAGTTTCGTGAAGATGAAACTGTGTCCAAACTTAATGGATAAGACTCTTAAGACTATATCTTTATGCGTGATGACTGTCATTATTTTCCTACTTTGTATAAGGAAAAGTGGATGGGATAAATCTTGTTTTCATGAATACAATGGCAAACTTGGTTTTGACTAGGCCTATAACCTACATAATTATTCATTTCTAATATTAGTAGATTGTTAGCTAAGAGATTGAGTTTAATTAACTTCCTTAGTAGATAAGCTTCAATTTGGATAAATAAATAATAGCTTTTTTTAAAGACAATATGGCAGTGGTTCGACTGCCATATTATGGCGAACAGAAGATTGGCGATCATAAGACAATATGTTTCTCGGCCAGAGGTATTTTATTAAAGTGAGATTCTAAAAAGGCTTACGATAACGTTAGAGGATTTTCTTTCTATGCATCGAGAGCTTTGAAATTTAGGGATACACGGATTAATTAGACATAATTATGGCTTTATTTCAAGTTGTTCTATGTTATGAGTGGTGAGCAATTAAAAGTTTGTGTAAAAATGATCTTTTAAAAGGGTCTTCATATTTATTTTTAGGCTTATGTTAGCTTGATGTTTTAAGTATGTAGGATTGACAAAAGAGAACCAAGTTATCAGGAGTTGGAAGGAAGTAATAAGCTTAACAAGTGTAACGCTTGAGAAAATAAAAAGTTAATTTAACTTGTATCTCATATGAGTCATATCCGATAAGAGACTATTCTTAATTAGGGATAATACATTCCCCCTTTTAGATCAAACATTCTTATCAAAGGAACATAGTAACAAACTAGCGCTTCACTGAGGCAATGTGGGATTCAAGAGGTGACCCTAACTATATTTGTGTGGTACTTTATTCCGTGTATCACATAGCATAGCTCCATGTGGCACACATAAATTCTAGAGATGACTCCTACAAATTCAACAGTTGGTCCCCAACTATATTTGTGCAATACTTTCTGTATAATACTTAACTCTATGTGGCATCTCCTCTAGATTCAAGAGTTAGTCTCCACTACATTTTTGTGGCACTTAACTCCATGTTGTTAGCACTTAGCTTTATATGTCACTTAGTGCCGCACACTTAACTCCATGTTGCTAGTATTTAGCTCCATGTGCCACTTAGTTCCACATACTTCTAACTCATATTGGCTCTGATACTAACTTATAATGCCTCGGAAAAGAAATAATTAATTTAATCACATATTTCTCTCTTAAAAAGGCTAGGTATAGTTACTATTTGAGCTCATAGAATCATTATAAATTATACTAACTCTTATCTCATATCAAATATGGGACTATTCTTAGTTA
The DNA here is from genome assembly GCA_036321105.1 of Dracaena cambodiana. Lineage (NCBI taxonomy): Eukaryota > Viridiplantae > Streptophyta > Magnoliopsida > Asparagales > Asparagaceae > Dracaena > Dracaena cambodiana. Next base: position 2,947,748 of record JAYEPQ010000016.1, on the reverse strand, counting down.
GACGCTTTACGATAAGTTTAAAAATGCAATGATACTATTATTCTTTCTTCTACTAAATACTAATATGGAAACTTGAAGAATTTAGTTTTAATTATTTATTTCTCTTAAATATAAAATGAAGACTTGACTATTTAGTAGGAAGGGGACAGGCAATGAAAGCAAGACCATTAATAGTTTGTTTCGTCTTAAGCATCTAGGTATTAGTCCAGAGTGGGTATGTTTCGTAAAGATTGATTGAAAGTTGCGAGTAGAGAAAGTGGAAACAGGAATGGCTGATGGAAGGGTAATGGTATGATATTATCTAATTTCCTTGCTTAGTGCTATTAGTTTCTACTCTCATTCATGGGTGGGGACAACGAAATTTCTCAGATAACCAAAAATCTTCTTTGGGTCGGGGATAACAAAGTTACTAGAGGCAGAAAAAGAGTTAAAAGTTCATATTGGATTTTCAAGAACTTATTTTATTTATTCGCTGCCCTTCCTCTTGATGGTTAGCCTTTCTGTTTGGCTGCTTTCTCCGATGCCAGCTTTGAAACTGGAGGTATCTCTAGTGGCTTGCTTGCTTTCCTTCTGACAGACCCTTCTATTATTTACTGCTTGTCATATTGCTTATTAGCATACTCTATTCCGCCCACAAACAAGTTTTATATACTTAGGTTCCTTTACATGGGTGATGAATCAAATATTCGATCAAACCGGATCACCTCAAGGGCTACCTTTCTGTATATAATAGTCAATTTCATTATCTTAGTTAGATAAGGTGAATCCTTATTGAATCGAATCAAATATGTAATAGAATTGTTGATCGGTGGTTTTCTTTCCACTCTTCAAGGCTCTTCTTATAAAGAAAGGCATCGATACATAGACCCCACAACCCAAAAGGCCTAGATATCTCTGGTTTCAGATTTATGGCAAGGAGAACAAGTGGACTTCTATATTGACTTTTGAGCATGCTCTATTCAAGATATTAAAGGAGAAAAACATGCATCTCAAATTGCATGGACAAACATGAAATTGAGTGTTTTTGCTAGCCAAGGCCAAAGGTTTGCATAGTTTGAATGTAAGGATGTGGTTTCACCATTCATATTGTGGATGTTGTTTCTGTCTGGTTAACTGGTCAAGTAGGCTAACTTTGAGATGATAGTGCAGGAGTAAGCTCTTCAGTCTTTATTCTTTAGAATCGTGATGTGAATGTTAGCTTGAATGTGTAGCTACAATTTGAATTTTCATGGAAATGCTTTGTTGTTTAGCAGCTTCTTTTTTGCGTGAAAATGGTCAAGTCCAGTTGGTAACACCACATATGCTCGCAAGAGTATAGTTCTAGTTTCAATTCTTGGCAACGCCGATTGGGGAATTTTAACTTGGGTAATTAATAAAGCAATGGCCTTTATTAAAAATAGGCTTTCATTTTTGTAATAATTTTTTTTCAATTTTTGGAGCTTGGTTCTTATTTCTCCATTCTTAAGTCTTGAAAAATTGCAGTTAATTTTTTTTCTTTAATAGCTTTAACGCATTACAGTATCACAAAAAAAATAACTACATATCAAATTTCAGCTCTTTTTTTATACATCATTTCAATATCATCAATCAATGCGCTAAAATAAAGATTAAAACTTTATTCCAATTCCACACTCAATTCTCGTTGGATGAACTAAAATACAATCAAAATTTAAACTTCAAGCCTGTTTTTCCATTAAAAAAAAATTGGGCAAAAAAAAACGATTGTTTGTGACCAATTTTTTCAAACATGAATTGGGAAGAAAGAGTTTGAAACTCACCAGACGAAAAGGCCCGAATCCGCCACCGAGATGACCTATTTTCATCCCATACAAATCTCCGCGCATTAGAAAAAGGAAGCGAATCAGAGAGACTAACAATCTGCGGGCGATTTCTCACGATTAGAATCGGATAGAGCTTTTGCGGATGAGGAACAGTCGAAGGGCTCTGAGCGAAGGCACTTGACATCGATTAAGCTGTCTTATTCTTCGAATTCTCTCGCTGATTCAAGATAAATTTGGGAATTAAATTTGGATCAAAATTAGGGTTTTGGATTTGGGAGGTGGTGCTTAGAGAGAGGTTTGGGAGGGAGACGCTTGAGAGAGAGAGATGAGGTGGTGCTAGAGCCAGCTTTGGGGAGTTTCCAAAGGAGCACACCAATTTGACTTAGTGAGCACCACTTTCCCTTGAGGTGCAATAGTGTGCTCATGTAGAATTTACCCTTTTCAAAAATGATTGCGACGGATATTGCCATTTTCTTTTCAGGAGTGGACCCAGCTTGTCGACAGGGGAAATTCTAAATACGCACCACATTTGTCTTAGTGAGCACCATTTTCCACTATGTTGTTAATCACTTTACTATAGATGTGGTGCGCACTAAGTAAAATGTGGTGCGCATTTAGAATTGGTCGTGAGGGCAGACGCCCCTCCATGCAGGGTAGTCTAAATAAGCACACCACTATGCTAGATAAACCCACCATTCTAGGGAGCCGACCTTCCCATTTGAACACTTCTAGTTTTACTAAGTGAGCCCTCATTTTTGCCCCCCCATGCTCCTTGACCTCTCTTCCCTGCCCTAACCCTTCTCACCCACGTTCATATCTAAAATCCCACTCCGCTTCACCACGCGCATGATTCCTCTCTACTATCAGGATCGCTATCGATAGGAAGAAAAGCGACATTCACCATTATATAGGAACGTATTTGCCAGATGGTTGATGGCAATTAAAAGAGAGGAGGAAGAGGAGATGGTTGATGGCGATTAAGAGAGAGGAGGGGTGTTATAAAAACGGGTGGAAAATAGCAAATGACTAAAGAAATATATACATAAAGATTTACGTGGAAAACATCTTAAAAGGGTAAAAATCACAGACAAGACAGAAAAATTTTATTACTAGACAAAAGTAATAAAATATAAAAGAGAGAGAAGAATTATTTTGGGGCAATTGATAAGGGAGGGGGAGAGGCCAATTTATAGCGTTCCTCCCCTTACATAATTCTCCCACTTCCGATGTGGGATTTTATTGGTCAACATTCTCCCACTTGAAAATTTAATTGAGTTTCAATTAATCTTCACATCATCCTTTCTGTCTTGTCATCATATTGCTTACGTCTCTGCCAGGCCACAAGAGGATCGACACCAAATGAACTTATTCGTATTGACTCCTTTTGTCAAAAAATCTGCTAGGTTCTCTTTAGTGTGTATTTTCTGTACATCCACCGTTCATTCTTCCACTTTCTCACGAACGAAGTGATACTGAAATCGGATATGCTTGGTTCTTGAATGAAAGGCTGGATTCTTTGCAAGGTGCAAAGCGCTTTGACTGTCACAAAACAAGGAAATTTTATCTTGTTTGTGCCCGAACTCCTCCATCACCAACTTCAACCATATCGCCTCTTTACTGGCTTGTGTAGCTGCTACATATTCTGCTTCTGTAGTTGAGATTGCAACAACAGACTGCAATTTTGAAACTCAGTTTACAGCCTCACCAGCAAGAATGAACACATATCCAGTAGTAGATTTACTTTTGTCAAGATCACCTGCATAATCAGAGTCAACATATCCATGAACAACTGATCCTCCATAACATAATGCAACATTTGAGATTCTTTTGACATATCGTAAAATCCTCTTTACCGTATTCCAATGCTCTCTACCAGGATTTGCCATGTACCGACTAACCACTCCCACTGCATGTGCAATATCTGGTCTTACACAGATCATAGCAAATATTAAACTACCCACTGCTGATGCATACGGTGCTCGAGACATCTCCATCCTCTCTTCTTCATTGCTAGGACACATACTTGAGAATAACTTGAAATTAACAAGAAGTGGGGTAGAAATTGACTTACAATCTTGCATATTGAACCTCCGAAGAATTTTCTTCAAATAATTTTTCTGAGTAAACCAAATCTTCCTATTACTTCTGTCTCGGTGAATTTGCATCCCTAGAATCTTGTTTGCTGGTCCCAAGTCCTTCATCTCAAACTCCCTAGCCAACTGAGCCTTTAATTCTTGAATCCGATCTTTGTTAGGGCCTGCAACTAACATGTCGTCTACATACAATAGCAAGATAACAAAGTCGTTATCATCAAATCTCTTGAAATATGCACAAGGGTCTGCATAGAGTCTATTGTATTCCAAGCTCATGATGAAAGAATCAAATCTCTTATACCAATATCTTGGCACCTGTTTTAATCCGTATAGAGATTTGTTCAACCTGCAAACCAAGTTCTCATTTTCTTTTTCTTCAAAACCTTCTGGTTGGAGCATATAAATCTCTTCTACAAGATCACCATGAAGAAATGCTGTCTTTGCATCTAATTGCTCTAGATGTAAATCAGAGATAGCACATATAGCTAGGACTACTCGAACTGTAGAAAGTTTAAGCACAGGAGAAAATATATCATTAAAGTCAATACCTTCCTTCTGAGCGTAGCCTTTGACCACCAATCTTGCACGATAACGCTCCAGTTGGTCATCACTGTTCCTTTTGATTTTGTATACCCATTTGTTGCCAATGGGTTTTCTTCCTAGTAGTAGCTGCACAATATCTCAAGTCTTATTTTTATGAAGAGTTTCGATCTCCTCCTGCATTGCTGCCATCCATTGATATTCATTTGAACTGGTCATTGCTTCTTGAAAAGTTGATGGCTCTCCGTCTTCAGTTAGAAGGCAGTATGCAACATTACTATCCACAATATAGTCAGAATGCCAAACTGGAGCTTTTCTTTCTCGGCTTGATCGTCTGATCTCTTGCACACTAGAATCAACAGATTCTGTAATTTGATTCTCTCTAACTGCTTCAGAGGAATTATTTTTCACCTGTATCACTGCAGTCTCTGCTTTTGAAGTGCTATCATGTTGGACCTTATTTTCTGTAAAGATGACATCTCTACTGAGGCAACTTTGTGGGCAGTGGGATCCCACAAATGATACCCTTTTACACCATCAGCATACCCTAAGAAAATACACTTTCTGGATTTCGGATCCAATTTAGTAGTTTATTGGGAATTATACATTACATATACTGAACTTCCAAATACATGAAGATTAGAGAATCCACTGGTTTACTTGTCCATATCTCCATCGGCATTTTCAACTCAATTGCTGTTGATGGAGTCTGATTGATCACATAACAGGCGGTGTTGACTGATTCAGCCCAGAAAGATTTTCCTAAGCCTGCTGCTCCCAATATTGCTCTTGTACGTTAAAGCAATATTCTATTCATCCGCTCTGCCACTCCATTCTGTTGAAGGGTGTACGCCGTCGTGAACTGTCTTTTGATGCCTTCTTCTTTACAGAATTGATCAAATTCATTACCAGTGTATTCTCTTCCATTATCCGACCTAAGACATTTGATCTTTTTACTAGTCTCAAGTTCTATCTGCGCCTTGAAAATTTTGAAAGTTGGGAAACACATCTGCCTTACTTTTGATTGGATACACCCAATATTTCCTGGAATAGTCATCAATAAATGTGACAAAAAATTTTGCTCCTCCAAGGGACATAACCGATGCCTGCCATACATCAGAGTGAACCAATTCTAGAATAATTTTGCTTCTAGAATTTGATGTGCTGAATTTTAACCGATGTTGCTTGCTTGTCATACATTGCTCACAGAATGGTAGAGAAACCTTCATGAGACCCGAAAGTAACTTTCTTTCTGCAAGAATCTTCACTCCCTGCTCCGATATGTGGCAAAGTTTTTGATGCCACATCATTGGGTCTTCTCATCATAATTGCTTGTGACAACTGATACTTCTCCTTCCTGCAGAGTCTCTCCCTTGACTAAGTATTAGTTTGCAACTAACTTTTCTCCTTTCATAATCATAAGCGCGCCTCGTACAATCTTCATGATCCCCTTCTCACTTTCCATCTTGCACCCGAGATCGTCAAGCTGTTCTAAAGACAATAAGTTCTTCTTTATTCCCTCCACATGTCGCACTTCTTGGATGGTGCAAACTGTCCCATCAAACATCTTCATTTTGATGGATCATATTTCAATGATCTTTAAGGCATGATCGTTACAGCTGTAACTATTCCCCCAGAAACTGGTTCATAGTGATGGAACCATTCTCTGCGAGAAGTCATGTGAAATGTTGCTCCAAAATCGAACAACCATACATCCTGTAATCCTTTTCTGCTTTCATGTGACGTTGCTGCCTCACATACTAGGGCATTTCCATCATCTGAACTGCTTGCCACATTTCCTTAAGGACCGGAATTCTGTTTCAAATTTCAACAATCTCTTTTGTAGTGACCCTTCTTACCACAATTGTAGCATTTGACATTTTTCTTACTCCGTGATTTGGATCTACCACGACTTTGACTCCCACTGGGGCCAAGTTCCATTGATCTTGCTCTTATCACCGTCAACGCTTCTGCTTGGTGTGAATTTGCTTGCCTGTCTTCCTTATTTTTACGCCGCTTTTCTTCATTTAGGACTGCAGCTGCAATATCATCGAAGTCTAGGTGATCTTCAACCAAGTTACTTGATTTGTTGACGATGAGTTGATCGTATGAATCGGGTAAGACTCGGGAGTAGAATTTCAGCACGTTCACCCATCTTTATAGCATAACCCAAATTCTTGAGTTGTGAGAATAAAGTGTTGAGGGTATTTATGTGCTCCGTCACTGAAGTAGATTCTGACATCCGAATGGTGTATAACGTCCTCTTGAGAAAAATTTTATTGTGGAGAGATTTAACCTCGTACAGTTTTACGAGATGATCCCAAATCTCCTTTGCTGTCTTCTTCTCTTGAATACTGGACAATATATCATCTCCTAATTCAAGATGGAGATCTGAAACAGCCTCAGCATCCATGTCCATCCATTTCTCATATGAGATATTTTTCGGCCTTTCATCGATGGTAGGAAGGCACTTATTTTTTACCAAGATAGCCCTCATTTTCATTTTCCAGAGACTAAAATTATCTCCGTTGAATTTTTCAATCTCAAATTTGCCTGTCATTACTATATCCCAACTCCAACACAACTCCCACTACTCCACGTAAGTGGGCCCCACGAGAGCACTATTCACGAAAGTGGGCCCCACGAGAGTACCGAGCCCCGAACAGCCAAAAAATTAAATTTCGGTACTTCACAAAAGTGGGCCTCACAAGAACACGTGGGTGGACCCCGCAAGTATACCGTGTAGGTCTCACAAAGAAATAAGTACTTATTTTCTGATGTGGAAGGTGGCAACCACTAATGTGGAGAATCCACGTTACAAGCACAGAGCATACGATGAGTACCACAATCTTGTTACCCTTACTCTGATACCACTTGTTATAAAAACGGGTGGAAAATAGCAAATGACTAAAGAAATATAGACACAAAGATTTACGTAAAAAATCCCTTAAAAGGATAAAAACTATGAACAAGACAGAAAAATTTTATTACTAGACAAAAATAATAAAATACAAAGGAGAGAGAAGAATTGTTTTTGGGGCAATTGATAAGGGAGGGAGAGAGACCAATTTATAGCCTTCCCCCCTTACATAATTCTCCCACTTCCGATGTGAAATTTTATTGGTCAACAAAAGAGGGAGGGAGTTTGTTGGGTTGGTGGTGAGAGAGAAGGAGGTGGAGGATCTCGAGAAGATAGAGGTAGAGGAAGAAGGGTATTTATTTCGTCTTTCAACCAAGAAAAGGAAATATTTTGGTCGTGAGAAATCCTAAATGCGTACCACACTCGACTTAGTTAGCACCACATCCTATAGTAAGGTGATGAGTAACACAACGGTAAATAGTGCTCACTAAGTCAAGTGTGGTGGACATTTAGAATTTCCCTTTGGTTGTTGAGAAGTAGAAAGAAATGGAGGAGGAGGTGGAAAAAGAGAGAATATACGCATAATGAGAGTACTTCATATATATATATATATATATATATATATATATATATATATATATAAGCCTCTTATAACCCAATGTGGTACTTTGCCAACTAAGGCCATAGCGGCAAAAGAGATTGGTCATCCTTGTTCGAAGAATATTGTTTACATGAATATTTTGAGAATAAAAATTATTGGAAAGTGTAAATGCATTCAATTCAACTTGAAATAATATGCTCAACTTGATTAGTAAGGTATAAATTGGATACAGTGTCTTAACATTGCAAGTATTGTTATGACACAATGATATATGAAGCCGTTTGGATTTCAAATTCCTGGGAGTTATTTTTTTTATACAAATAGGAAAAAAAAAAGATAGAATGATAAAAGATGTGCACTGGTTATAGGGTGAGCATCGGTTGGTTCGGTTCGATTTTGGAGTAAAAAATTCCTACTGAAAACCGAACCGAACTAATAGAACCGAAACTGAAACAGACCGAACTTCCAAAAAAACCGAAACCGAATTTTTGATTCGGTTCGGTCGGTTTTCGGTTATTTGGGATTGAAACTAAATATGATAAACACTTGTATTTTATAGGAAATATAATAATTTTTCTTTCTAGTTTTTTCTTTTTCTACCTATTAAAATAACAATAACATGTTTTTTATCAAAGATTTAAAAGAAAAACATATTGAAAATAAATTAAAAAAAAAAGAATAAACTACAATTGTAAAATTTCGATTGGTTTCGGTTGGTGCTAAAACCACCGAAATCCGATCCGAAATCCAAAATTAATTTCGGTTTTTAAATTGAACCGAACCAAAAACCGAATAAACCGAACCGATCGGTTCGATTCGGTTCGGTTTTCTCGGTTTTCTGCTCAGCCCTAGCTGGTTATATAATAAGCGAAGGCATAATGGTGAGCATGAAACTTATATAGGCAGTTAGCTTATTGGAGCTTTGATAAAAATCGGACATTATGTCTGAAAGGTTGTAGTCATTGAGATATTTTCTTTAAAAAAAAAGAAGATGGAGTTTATATAGAATTACCACAAATGAGGTGCTTTTAGCACAAACCTAAAAAGAGAATCACAAAATGGTAGGCCATATTGTCTTTGTATCCATCTTCAAGGTTGATATGCTTGGTAGATTCTTTTGCAGAGGATAATATTGTTGAGACCCCCTCCTCCCAAACTTGGCATTAAATTAAAAAATAAAAAAAATAAAAATAAATAAACTATAGGCTCGATCCAACTGCATGCTAACCTAGGAAAGATATTTTTAATTAATTCCATTAGCAACATGCATTTTTTTGTCTCTCCCCCAAAAAAACACTCCCCCTTAACCCTTTGTCCCCTCTTCCTCACCAATGTTCCATATTTGACTGAATAAATTGTTTAGGATTACCGTAGTTGAGCCTCCAGTTTAGAAAAAGTTACGTAAGATAGCAGCAAAATTATAATAATTCTATAATTTTTCTTTAATTTTTTTTTTACAATTACTATTTTTATCTCCTTAACTTCCTTCAGATTAAATTTAATAAATTTTAGAATTCATTTATCTTTTCATCAAGTACATACAGAATGTTTTATTCATTAAAAACCGTTAATTTTGTGTTAATTTGATAGAGAACCAAATCAAAACTAAAATCAGAGAAATTGAATATGAGTGAAGCCTAAGAGATCGAGGTCATAATCTAAAGAAATTTTTTTAAAAAAATTATTAAAGATAATTGAAATGAATTGCAGTGTGTTATATATATAGAGAGAGAGAGAGTTATATATATATACATTCACATGAGTTTTCTAATTGTATCTTTACCCTATTACCTAAATGTTGATAATTAATCAGATTGGACCGTAATCATTTTAAACATAATCCAAATCCAATAAAGTATAACATAAAAATATTAGATTGAGGACTAATATTGAGAAAATCTGAGTCAGATACTCTCTAAAGAGGAAAATTTATTGGACGATACAATGCATTTTAACATTCCATTAAAATAATGGAAGATTAAAGTTTTTCTAGTGCGAAGTAGAGTTTAGTGTAAATTATGTGATAAGATAAATATTAGTTTAAGAAAAATCTTAACTAGTCGCTAATTTGATGAAAAGTAAAGTTTCATATTGGACCGTTCAATAACTTATCCTTCTCCTTGTTGGATAGGTTAAAAAAAAAATCAATAATTAAAAAAAAAAATTGGAGTAAAGGAATGATATACCATTCGGGTAATTCTAAATGTGCTCTATCTTTTCCTTAGTGAACTCAATATCTTAAAAAACAAATAATTACAAGTTTTCTAAAAAAACAAAATTGGACAAAAAAATCCTCAACCCCTTTTTGTTATTGAGCCCCGCTGTCGCTGTTATTGTCACCGCTGCTACCGCCGTCACTGCAGCGATATCAACAACAACCATAAGCAATTATTGCTGTAGCCGTAGCTGCTGCTATCACCGCTATCGCTGCTGTTGCCACCGCCGATGTTGCTGCTGCTGGGAGAGAAGAGAAGAAAAATGATAATTTTGGAAAAAGAAAAGAAAAAAATGGGACTCACTGGGAAAATAATGTCCATGCTTTAAATTTTGAGAAAGATGGTGCGCACTTAGAATTAACTGTACCATACCCAAGACCTTTTACCTGCCATTTGTGGGCTTTCTCCTCGTGGGCCTTGACCCCACCGGACCTGCCCATCTTTCGGAAATCTTCTTGTGGAAATGAAAAAGAAAAAAAAAAACTTACTTGATTAATCTTTCCCTTTCAATAATGTGTGCTTCGGTGGGAGCCGGTGCAAATTTGCATCCATTGCCTAAAAAAAGCGTTTAAGGGCCTTCTTGCATAAACTAATCATTTTGTAAAGGGGAGTTTCTAAAGTAGCACACCAATTTCTCTTAGTGTATTATTTTACGAATTTTTGGCTCGAACAATTATTAAGTGGACTTACTGTGAACTTACTGGGAAAATGTTATGCTCCTCTTTGTAAAGCCATCAGCCTTAGGGTTCTTATATTATAAAATATGGGAAATTCTATTTGACCCCACCTTTATTAGTGGAGGATTCGTTCCTTGAAAGGTTTTCATGCCGTTTAGAGATTAGCCTCCAAACAACTTTAATATCGTTTAGCAAGGGTGAGCATTGGCCAATTTTGGTTCGGTTTTGTCATAATTAATAGAACCCAACCAAACTGATTAGAAATATGAACCGAAACCGAACTAATCATTTGGTTAGAACAGAAATTTGAATAAAAATTATTTAAAAATTATACTTTTAATTATTTTAGTAAGTGTATTGAATTTATTATTTAAAATATATATAAGCATACATGTGCATTTATATATATGCATATATGTATATATGTTTGTGTATAAATATATAACTTTTAAATAATTCGGTCAGTTCGGCTCGATTTCGATTTTCAAAGTAGAAACTAAAAACCGATCGAATTATTTCTGTTTAGCTTATTCGGATAGGTTATTTTGATTTTAATCAAATTTTACTCACCCTATCCTTCATGATTCATCATTGACTAGGTAAAAAAATATGATCACAAATGATAAATTTATAAATTTTTGCAACTTTGGAGGTGGGCTTACTGAGCAAAGTGGTGTGCTCAATAGAATTTCCCATAAAAAAAAATAAAGGCATGCTAACACGGATGCGACAATTTCACTATTTCACTTCTTATATCTTAATTTTGTTTCAGTATATTACATATAAACTCCTTAGGGGTTCATATATTACGTAAGCTCGCTCCTCTTACAAGCAGTCCCACATTAAATATATGACATAAAAATTAGTATAATTTATAATAAGTAAAAGTTAATATATTTTATAACAATTCTCATAAATCTATAAAATTATTTTAACTAACCTTTATAAAAAAAAAAAGAAAACATATGATTAATTATAATTCTTGTTATTCTACCGGAGACTTAGCGAGTCCTGTGAAAGAGGAGCAAAGAAATGAATTTCAAGATAACACAAAGTAACAATCTTTGATTACAAAAGCATAGTAAAAGGTAGCAAGATCTATTAAACTCTTACTGAAACTATTTACATCCAACTGTGTTATTATCAAATATCAATACATATCAGCTAACTCTCTGCAGCAGCCAAATAAAGAAGAAGAAGAAGAAGAAGAAGCAGAAACAAGCTGTTTGCTCCCCTGTAAACATTTCATCAGTTTACATACAACATGCATTCCTGCAAATATTACAAACCAAAGCAAAAGCTACAATCACAGAAAATAAACCCCCAAGTACTAGATTTGATTCAGTTCTCATAGCTAGCAAGTAGCTTCTTCATGCTGATGGTGGCCAGTGAAACCCTGCATAGGCCTGATTGAATCCACCCCCATAGAACCTGACCTCCAACCCTTCGAGCCCTTGATCGTCGTCCCAGACTCCGTCCTCATCGTCGCTGTCCCCGTCGTACACCCCCATCCCGCTCTCCATGACCTCCCACGAGTACTCTGATGAACCTGGGTAGTCCTCCATAAACTCCCACGAGTAGTCCGACGAATCTGAGTAGTCTTCGGAGCACTCGTCCCAGAAACTCCTCTCGTACGAATCCTCCACCTCCGGCCCCAACACCTTCAGTCCTGGGTGCCGCTCTTTCAGGAGCTTCTCGTCGAGTTGAACCTCCCAGCAACCCCGAAGGTCAAGGAACACGAGCTCCTTGCACCGGGAGAGGATTTCGAGGACTGCGTGACTGGTTAGGAGAAGGTAAGCTACCTCGAGGTGTAGGAGTTTGGGCATGGTGGTGGCGATTGCTAGGGCCTCGTCGTCTTGGCTGACCTTGTCCGCAACCTCCAGAGGGTGCATTGTCCGCCGAAGGCCCCGGAGGGATTTGCAGTGCTTGCCAATTGCTTCCAGGGCTCGTGCACCAATCTTTTTGCAGTAGCTCACATCCAAAAAGGTGAGGTTAGACAGCCGAGCAGAGGCTTGTAATACGATAGTATCACTTATTTTGCTCCTAGGAAGCACTAGGGTTTGAAGGTTGGCACCACTTGCAAAACCAAAATCCAAAGGCCAATTGAGGATAATAGAAGATATAATGAAAATGGTATCATAAACATCACTTCATTGCAAACCAAACAATGCAAATCAAGTTGTTTGCCAATTCGAAGAAAGACCACTAGAACACTTAATAAGAAACACCGGGTGCAATTACAATGTAATGTTTTCCAAAGGTTTAAAGAAACAAGTTAACATATGGAACTCGGTTTGGAGTTCAAGCTGGTTTTGGATTGAATTATACGAATTCATGTAGACCAGGTGAATTTCAAGTTTATCATGATATCTTGCAGGAGTTTAAATCCCTTTTTAAAGTAACATATTGAATGAAGTGGGATTTTTCATACTGACATATAAAAAATCGAGTCAAAATAAATATACAGAAAAAAGATTAAACAGCAACAGAGCTGTTATGGATCTAAAATTAAAGACATCAAGATAAGGATTGGCGAAAACCCTTAATTACTATACAAATATTAAAGGCAATAAGTTATTTTAAGGGTTAATTACAGTCAAAACCTATAGTATTAGGAATGTGTAACTTATCATCTCTTAAGTTTAAAACTCTCAAAAAACCCCATAAACTTAATTATTTTCACTCTCCTTTTTTATTAAAGTGCACTCTTGTCCCTCAAATTCCTATTCTACCATCATCTCTCTCTTTAATCAGCACACTTCCTCTCTCTCTCTCCTCTCTCTCTCTCCCTCTCTCAGACACTCACGCTCCCTCTCTGATGGAGAGAGAGGGATAGAAAGAGAGTGACTGAGAGAGAGAAATAGAAAGGGAGAGAGAGAGAGAGTAGAGAGAGAAAAAGAGGAAGTGTGCTGATTAAAAGGAAGGATGAGGAGGGTAGAGTAGGAATTTGAGAGACAAGAGTGCACTTTAGTAAAAAAAAAAAAAGTGAAAATAACTAAATCCAGGAGATTTTTTGAGAGTTTCAAACTTCAGGAGTGCTAAGTTACACACCCCAATACTACATGGGGTCTAACAGTAATTAGCCCTTATTTTAATCGAAAATAAGATCTCATGTTTTTTTTTTTTGGTAATTTTATATAAGATTCAAGAATGCTGAAATAAGCATAAATCACTTCTTAAAAACAAATGCTCTCTCTATAAGAACGCATTTCAAACAAAACGAAATTGAATATACCAGCAACTCGACTTAAGCATTCGACAAAGTTTTAAGTAAATCAAGCGAGTGACATGCAAAACTCCAACAAAAGACTTACATGATCACCTTTACTGAAATACGAAAATATGTTATAATAACATAAGGTGATTTGTCAAAAGTCGGCATATTTGATCCTTACAGCTATCACTCTCAATCTAAAGAGAAACGAATTGAATGAATGCTCAAGATCTAATATAAAGATCAAAAAGATGACCTGAAGAAGTATCCTATTGACATAACACTGACCTACAAGAAGAAGCTGCAAACCGAAGCTTGAGAGCCACAAAGTTTGAAATCGAGAAAGAAAAAAACAAAAAATTCTACAGGCTTTGTCGAGCATCACAAACAGTGTGATAAGAATGTTATTTCCTTGCAATTATATGAAGCAAAGTGAACATAATCCTAAATCTCTAAGTATGCTGCAAATTTTTTTTTTTTTTTTTTTTTTTGGGGTGGGGGGGAATGGTGTTGTGAATTCTACAGAAACACATTCATCTCAGATCATCATTAGGAACAAAAGAACCTGATAATCCTATACTTGGACTCTGTTTCAGCGCGCTGCTAGTCTTGGTTATCATCCTCTATTTCAAGATGTGCGGGTAGTTACTTTCCTGATGTTCTTGTTCATCGGACGTGAAGAAAAGGTAACATATGTGCTAATTTTAGCAGCATGTGAAGATTGCAAAGGTTGTTTGTCAGGGGATATGAAGGATGTTTCTAGTTTTTGTTACGAGAGATTGTAAAAAATTGCAGTCAGTGGAAGAGTTATCACAAAAATTGACGCCTCCAAGATCTAAAGACACAATGACTAGAACACACAAGCAAAGATCAACAAGCTATAGTTATGTGATCCTAGAACATAGTATGTCCAAGATTCAAGCTTGCTTTATGTAAAAATTTCTCCACCAATATTATAACAGCACTCGCATCTAGAGTAAAATCAAAGCAAGCCAAAGATGCAAGTTTTACAACTAGATTTGGTGCAACAATCCAAAATGGCAATGAGGATAACAATCCACTTACTTGTCGGCGATCAACGAGAACAAGGCATCAGTAGGGAGGCCAGAGACGGCAATCCTTTGCACAGATCCACAGCTCCTGGCCAAGAGTACTCGGAGGAGTCGCTCAAGCTCGTCAGGCTTCACTCTCTCACTCCACTCCTCGAGATTGATATCCTGCCACATATACGGGCCGGCCACCGCCCGGCCCCAAGACTTGCAGACTCTAGGGATCACTGTGAGCACATCTTCAAGCGGGAGGTTGCGAAAGATGAGCCCGAGAGCGTCGGGGATCATCTCCTCCCACTCTCTAAACGCACCCAATTCTCCCATTGCATGAATCAATCCCACTCACAAATTTCTACAAATGAGAGCAAGATCAAACGAGCTGAGATTTATTTTTAAAAAAAAAAAAAAAAAAACTATCACTAACTGGCATCAAGAAACAAACTTTATTGGAAAATTTGAAAGCTGGGGTGCTAGAATGGGGAAAGAGAAAATACCCATCTAGTGAATTCATTCAATTTTGCAGAAAAATTGGCAGAGTGAGGGTTGCTGGTGAGAAAGTGGGAATAAAGATGCCTCCTTTTATCTATGAATGCATTAATAGAGAAAAACCCACATCTTCTCTTGTTGGTTTGCAATCAAGCAACTGTTACTTCTAGCATCTCAAACAACCAAAAAAAAGCTAATTTTTTGACAGATTACCCGATAAAGAAGAAGATGGCATGAAATTGCTGACCGTCTCCTCTGAATCTGCAACAAGAGAGAGAGAAAGAGAGAGAGAGAGAGCAGAAACAAAAGAACAACGAGGCTAAAAGCAAAGTGGGAGAGGTTAAAAAAAAAATAAAAAAAAAACAGAGAGGAGTAGAGAAACGAGGAGGAGATTTGGACTTGTTTCGGTGTGGGATTGGTTGGTGAGAACACTGTAGCCATGTAAATTTTTTAAAGATAGTTTTTTTAAAATAAAATTTTAATTTTGTTTTTATTTTTTATTTTGTTTTTTTTTTTTTTTTTACTGGGAGTTGAATTCTTGTGGAGTATATCAAGGCACCACGAGTCTACAGAGAAGGTGATTGATGGGACAATTTTTAATTTTGTTTAAGTAATTAAATAAAAAATAAAATTTTACTGAGTAATTGCACTTGCACCCACTTTTGCACCCCGTCCGTCGAGGATAAATGGGGCCCACACAATCGGGTCAGGTCTCGATGGAACCCCGTTATAGAGAGGTAGCAATTTATCTATGGGGTATTCTATTTGAGCACACCTCTTAACTTGTAAAAAAATATATATATAAGTTCATATTAATTTTCAAGGGAGAGAAAATAGTTCGCTTGGTTACAGTTGGTTATGTTGTTTCTCATTAAGCACAGTGGGCATTTACTCTTCTAAAAGACTTTTAAAAATAAACATTAATCCACATAATAGAGAAGTGTGATGGATAATAAATGGGAGAGCACCCAATCGCTCTCGAGATTTCAGTGCATGTGGAAATAATGGAAGTACATGGGCTGTGTCAGGCTCCGAGCTACCCCACAGTGACAATGGCTTCTGCAAGGGGAGTTTCTAAAGGAGCACACCATATTTCCCGGTGAGCCCACTTAACAATCGAAAGTCCGGACAAAAAATACAATGATAGGTGAGCTCACTAGGAAACTCCCTTCTGCAAGCTATGTTTCGTAATTTTAGGTTAATTATAGAAACCATCCATATACTATTAACGGTGCATCGCTAATATTTTTTATAAAAAAAAAAAATTACAGAGACACCATTGATAGGCCGATAATTAAATAACTTATTAGAAATATAAGGCAACCAATTAGAAAAATCACGAAATCTCTCGCATTTCAAGTTGCGTATTGGTACTTATTGGGTATAAAACAGATCTGCTTCTATTTGTTCTTACGAACAGAATTTCTCCATTATTTTTAACGGAACAGAATAAATTGCAACTTTTTCTCAAACAGAATCCACTCAAAAGTACATAGTATATTCCAATGCGACAAAGTTACAGGGTGTTTATTTTTCTTTGATAAAAGGGTATTTATGGATTTACATTGATATCGTGTTCATTTCTCTCGGGAGTTTCTCTGGAAAAAAATAATACACTCATAATAGTACATAGATAGTTATTGCAATTAACCGTTTTAATTAAGTAAGAGAGAGCAAAAGAAATGCACATGCACATAAAATTTATCATATGATATGATAGGGATACATGAATGCGCAAAATCTCCAAAAATAATACAAATATGAATTCTCCAAGGAAAAAAACCATAAGAGATTTTGTTTATAAGAAAATTTCTTCAGTCACTTAAAAAACAAACAGTCCTTTTAATTTCTTCCAACCAACCAAATTCAGTTTGGATTCATGTAAGATTTGAATTTTTTTTAAAAATGAAAATGTCTTACTCAAATGTTGTGCATCCCAAAAGAGAATAATTGGATTCCGACCTTTTAATTTTTCTCGCATAGATTCTTGGATCAAATTTGATTTTAAAAATCGGAAGATACCATTTACCATCCCAACAACAACAATAACTAAGCCTTTTATTCCAAGTATTTGGGCAGGCTACATGAACCAAACGAGAATGATGCCGGGTCGATCGCATTGATAATCCTTCTCCAATTATTCCTATCAATTAATATGTCATCATTTAAACCTCTAGAATCCATATTTTTTCGTATCACCTCCATCCATATTTTTTTCAGTCTTCTCTTTGCTCTTTTAACTTTCACTATGCTGATCAGCTCTCCTCGTCGAACCGATGCTTTTAAAGGTCTACGTTGCACATAACCAAACCATTATAAACGATTTTCTCCATCTTCTCTTCGGGGGGGGCACACCTAATTTAGCACAAATTTCTTCATTTCTTACTTTATCTCTTCTAGTATTGCCACACATCCAATGAAGCATGTATATTTCTACTATACTTATCTTCTGTGAATGACATTTCTTTATAGTCTAACATTCGTATTATACAATAAAACTGCTTTAACAGTGGTCCTATAAAAATTTCCCTTCAGTCTCAACGAGATGTTACGGTCGCATAAAATGCATGTTGCACTCGTCTATTTCAACTCGCCAGTTCGGATCCTATGGTTGACAACTATCAATCTCTCTATCGTTTTGAATAATAGAAGCTAAATACCTAAATTGATTGCTAATTTGTATCTTTTGCCTGTCTAATAATATCAATTCAACTTCTTGATTTGATTAATTTTTCACTTAAGATTCTTGGATCAAATCCGATTTAAAAATCGGATCAAACTATCAGGTTTTCAGATACCATATACCATCCCAACAACAACAACAACTAAGCCTTTTATCCCAAGAACTTGGGTAGGCTACAAGAATCAAAAGAGAACGATGTCGGGCCGATCACATTGATAATCCTTCTCCAATCATTTCTATCGAGCAATATACCCTCATTTAAATCTCTAAAATCTTTTTTTTTTTTTTTTCATATCACCTCTATCCATATTTTCTTCAGTCCTTCCTACGCTCTTTTTAAATTACACTGTGTTGATAAGCTCTTCTTATCGAACCCGTGCATTTAAAGTTCTATTTCGCACATGACCAAACCATTTACCATCCCAATGAATCCAAATCTTACACTTCTCCCCTATAAAACCCCAGCACCAGTCCCATTTGCCCTTAGGTTACCATTATTGAGCTTAAAGAAAGAAAGTAAAATAAAGAGAGCATTTATTCTACCTGCTTGGGTTTCTTCTACCATCAGCCACCATCATCATCCTTTTCACCATTCCAACACTGGCAGGTTGAGCTGTGCCTGAGAAAGCATTCACTAGCAATTCAACCTCTCTCCACTTATTTCTGAGTGCTGTAACTGAGAGAAACAAAGCAAACTATTTATTGATGGCTGAAATGGCTTTGCATCAAACTGCAGATCAGTGAGGAAAATAAATGCACATATCTACTGTACTGTAGGGAGGCTACAGTCCGTCCTATATAAAATTTTGAATTAAAAATAAAAATTTTATTTTTATAATTCAAAATACTGTATAGAGAGGGATCGAAATTTGACCCGTGAATACGTCCATTACGATACCTAACTACCTGGGCAAAACATATGCATATGTAGGTTTCATGTCAAAGGTGCCAAAATATGCTGAGAGGGAGAGGAAACAAAATCTCTTACTTGCAAACAAAGATTTATGACGCCAATGAGCCTTGTCTCTAACGGTATCACCCCTCTCGAATATGTGAGAGCTTCCAAGTTCGAATTTCGGAGGAGACTTAATTTGGGTAATATTGCAAACCTATGTGTGTGAGCAATGTTTAAAATAGCGATATCGTTAATTTAACGTTTTGCTTCTGTATAACATAAGTTATGCAATTTCCTATTTATTTAATAAAAATATATTGAAAAATAAATAAAAAATTGTAGAAGAATATAAAAATATTTTATAATACAAAATCAATTCTAAACTTCTAACAAATTCATAATAATTTTCACATTTATTTTTATAAATTTTATTACTTTTGGACCAATAATTTTAGTCATCATCTAAATAAGAAAATAAGATTTTAAATTTATTTTTCAGTTATTATCTATATTATAATTTATATTGACATAAGTTATGCAATTTCCTATTTATTTAATAAAAATATATTGAAAAATAAATAAAAATTATAGAGGAATATAAAAACATTTTATAATACAACATCAATTCTAAACTTTTAACAAATTCATAATAATTTTCACATTTATTTTTATAAATTTTATTACTTTCGGACCAATAATTTTAGTCATCATCTAAATAAGAAAATAAGATTTCAAATTTATTTTTCAGTTATTATCTATATTATAATTTATATTGACATAAGTTATGCAATTTCCTATTTATTTAATAAAAATATATTGAAAAATAAATAAAAATTATAGAGGAATATAAAAACATTTTATAATACAACATCAATTCTAAACTTTTAACAAATTCATAATAATTTTCACATTTATTTTTATAAATTATATTACTTTCGGACCAATAATTTTAGTCATCATCTAAATAAGAAAATAAGATTTCAAATTTATTTTCAGTTATTATCTATATTATAATTTATATTGTTTTATACTCATGTTTTTTATGTATAGTTGTTTATTTTAGTTTAGCTGAGAGTTTAATTAAATAAGCAAGTAAGAAATTTCAATAATTAGAAAGGAATTTCAACAAAAAAATAAGAAAGCAACCACAAACTTGCAAATTAACAATTATGAAAGTAATCAATTACACTAACAATAAGCAATCAAGCAAAAAAAATACAGCAATTAGCTAATAATCAAAATAAATAATTAAATCAATATAAAAATTACTAAAAAATTACTATGAATATCGTAACATAGCGTAATTTAACATAACGTAACGTAAAATAATGTAAAAAACGCACTATTACAGTATATTAAGTTATTTTCGACTGTTTGATCGCGTTGACTTTCAGTAGGTATCATAATGCAATATAACTAAGGGCCTTACAATAGAAGGGAAACTAATACTACTATCACCAAACGAAACAAATTTAAACCTTAGAAATTTGTTCTTGTAGCAAGTGAAAACAAAAATATCAGAAGATTGGAATAATGGAGGTAAAGTACATAATGACCAAGAGCCTTACGACAGAAGGGAAATTAATGCTACTAGGCCAAATGAAACAATTTAAACTGTAGAAATTTGTTAGTGTAGCAAGTGATCAAAGCAAAATTATCAAAGATTGAAATAATGGATGCTTCAGAAAAGTAATAATGATGTGTTGCGAGAAGGGATGGCAATGGACGCTTCTATGAGTCAATTTTTGACATACTTTATACAAAATTTTGAATTAAAAATGAAAAGATTATATGAATCATGATACCAACTTAGCTGTTATTTGATATACAACCAACTGGGCTAACTTGTGTCCAACTACTAGCACTTGACTTTTGGGATTCGTTGAAAATTATAGAACATTTGGGCCATGTTTGGTTCGCGGAATTAGAAATGCAGGAGGATTAGTAGTTACAGGATAGTTAACATGGGATTAATATTCCTTTTTATGGATTTTATGTTAGTGTAATACCCCAAAAATTCGAGCTATCTGTATTGCTTTTTCTAGACTGGTGGTACCGAATAAGTTTACCGAAGTCAATTTTAGACACCGAAATAACTTTCGATTAACATAACTTTAAATCCATAAACCCAAATAACATTCAGTTTTCGCGATTATTAGTTTTGTAATATTTAAAATTTTTGGAGATTTTTCTTACGAGACCGAAAAATACTCATAAAATTTCTAATTTAATAATATTAAAATTATTCTTCTAATTACTTCGGAATTTCGGTTCATTTATTCCGGATATCGAAACAACAAACGGATAATTTTGCAGTGTTTCCCTCGTCGAATACTACGTCCTACATAAATTTGGTAGTATTTGGAGAATGTTACGCGAAACTAAAATTATTAAATTATTAAATAAATTAATTAATTAAAATAAAATGAATGAATTGTGTTGTCGTGATTGAGAAAGGGAGTGGCATGAGATTGTAGGAGGTGTCACATGGGGAATACTAGGGGTGAGGTGATAAAGGAAGAGGGAGGAAATAAAAATGAAATATTAATCTCTCTGTCACCCTCACCACTGTTTTTTCCTCTCGGCCACAAACCCAGAAGCCCTCCTTCTCTTCTGCTCTCGGCCAAAATCAGCTGCGAAGGAAAAAAAAAGAGAGAGAGAAAAAGAAGAAAAGGAAAAATCAAACCGAACCAAGAATTCGAACCGAATATTCGAGATCAACCCGAGACAAGTAATACTACTATTTTCGTTCATTTCGTTATTTTATTTATATCTATTTCCGTTCGTTTCGTTATTTACATTTGTATACGTAAATTATTTTTTTGAAAATATTCGATTCATATTTTAGATTATTAATTGACGTTAAGAAGTAAAGCAAATTATTAGGTCAATTTTGATATATATAAATATTATTACGTTTGTTTATTTTCAGTTTTTTAAATATATATATATATATATAGACACACGTTGAACTTAGCCATGCAAAAATAGAAGGAAAGAAAAAAAAAAAAAAAACGGATATGTGTCAAATTTCATGTGTAGGCCCATTAAAAAATTTTTTTTGTTGTTAAATATATACATTCAACAGTTAATTTTTTTTTTTTTTTTTTTTTTTTGCATATTCAGCAGTTAATTATTCACACATGATGAACTGTTCATATCTAGTTCCATTCATTTTGGGTTGCTTAATGGATAAACAGGTTTAATAACATAGCTTTATGAGTGTCCATGTGTATTTTGGGCTTTGGGTTTATGAATTTTATCTCCATGGTTTTATCACAAAACATAGTTGTTTGAAGAAATAACAACTAAATTTAAAAAAAAAAAGTGACTGAAGAAAGTGGTATTAAGAATAAACTATTGGTTTTCAAGAAAACCACAGGCATGTTTAGATGCTAACTAAGATTTTTAATAAGTATGTTCTCTAGAGTGATTGTCATAAAAAAGGAACTGGGTCTGGCCCCGCCCAGAAGGAAAAAAAAAAAGACATAAAAATAATAATAATAATAATAGTGGGCTTGAACTTGGATTTGGGCCTGACAGAAAAGAAAAGAAAAATAAAATAAAAATAAGTGGGAATTTAGTGGGTTTGGACCTGGGTTGGACAGAAAAGAAAAGGGAAAATAAAATTAAAATAAAAATATGAAAAGTGGGATTTAGTAGGCTTGGGCTTGATGGATTAAATTGGATTTGGCTTCGATTAATTGGACATAATTGATAAATTAATAATAGTAATAAATTAGATTTTAATTGAAAGATAAATGCATATTAATATATATGATTGAGCCTAGAAATGTAATAAATACATACGTTGGGTTTAAAAATAATAAAGTATTATTATATGATTCACTTGATTTCTAAATTGGATTATTGATTGACATTAAGAATTAAACCAGATTATTGAAATAATTTTAACTGTGGTACAATTGTGCACTAACATTTATCATGTTGCATGTCATGTGTTTTGATATTACAAGTCATGTGTTTTACATGTCATGTACTTTAATATTACAAGTCATGTGTTTTACAGGTCATGTGCTTTGATATTACAAGTCATGTGTTTTACATGTCATGTGCTTTGATATTACAAGTCATATGTTTTACATGTCATGTGCTTTGATATTACAAGTCATGTGTTTTAATATTACAGATCATGTGTTATGATACTACATATTATGTACAGTCATGGAAATGCAAGTATATTATTATGAAAAAAAAACAATTAAAGAAGGGTTACAAAATTTTCATGTGCATAATTAATTATGAACACGGAGATGGGAGAAACTATATGATGGTTAAGAGCCTTGTCATACAAGGATTGATTGTCTTGTTAGGGCCGTGATTCTTTTACTGCAGCGGTCTGGGTGATTACTGGATCACCAATTGATATATACCCAAAGTGGTATGTCCGTTACTGTAATACAGTACGGAACTTGATTGAGTGCCTAGCGGCATGTCATGGTTCAGCGTCATGAATATTGGGGCCGGGTTCCGGGTATGCACAGGCATTTATACGACAATGAAGAATAGTGTTATCTTATCCATTAATATAGTTTCAAAATTAAATTGGACGATGACTGAGACCAATAGAATATATGATTAAATAGATAAAGTAGTTATTGTCATACTTATTTATTTATGCTTGGTTTCATGTTAATTTATATGTCGCCTTCATGTTAATTTATATGCACACAAACAACACTGACATAAACATGCTCATGCACACTGATATTCCTGTACTATGATAGTACACAATTACTCTTTTTAAATGTATTACTTGTTGGGTTTAATCCTCTGGGTTTTGAACCCAGATTTGGAACGTGAAGAAGGGGATCCAGCCCCAGTTGAAGACCCGTACTTCGTTGGACAGATCGAGTGACAATAGGCAAGCGAAATACTATCTGGAGACTTTTTGTATATTTTTTTTATATTTCCTTTCGTCTAGGCACTGCTTTCTCTTTTGATTTTTTTGTGTTCATATTTAAAACAGTATGCCATTTTATATAATGAACTCTTTGTATAAATAAAATCATTTCAGTTTCAGACATGTTATTACTTATCTGATTGTGGTAATAGTTACGGTTATTCCAAGATCCTGTGACTGTTGAGTTGTCTAGTGAAAATAATAAGTAACGTCCTCCGTTTTGGAAAGCAGCAGAAAAACGGGGGCGTTACAGTTAGAGACCATACAAAAATTACATAATAGATCTTTATATCAAATCACCAATAAATTATATATAAAATACGCAGAAGCGTACCTGAATCCATAACAAATAATCACGTTGTAGAGTCGTGCGATTGACCTTCCAGATCTACACGTTTTTCTAAGAAAATCCTTTTAATTTCTCTCTCTAATTTCTCTTTGTCGATGGGAAACAGAAAAGAATCAAAGTGACGTGTGATCTGGGGACCATAACCGACTTTTTATAAACAAATCTATCTATTGGTATTTCTAATTTAATCCATCATAAAATCAGAAATTACCCAATAGGTTTCTACACATAAAACGCCCACACCCTATTAGATACATTAAAACACAACTTAAATAGATCACGTTTAATTGGGTCCAATCATATTAGACAGTTTACAATACATGATTATTTCACATATGGGCCAATATTAGATAATGATCCAACATTTTATTCTTGTGCTTGTTTGATAGAATAATTAATATGAGATTAATTATCATCCAAGTAATCATGTGTTTATTTGTTACTTCAATTTGGGGATAAAAGAAAATCAGAGTTGTGTTTATATCAAACAATGGGGTAGAAATGTCCAAGTGATATATAATTTCAAAGAAATAAAAATGAAGGATTATTAATTTTTGGGGTACTGGGATTAATTAGTCCCAAATTGAAGAGAGTAAAGATTCAATTTGGGGGGGAGAGGGGGGGGGCTTTTGTATTTATTTATTAATTATTATTTTTTCCAGTCTCACCTATGGATAAACTTTTCAATTTTCCTATTGAGCCCACTACTCAGTGTTTTTTTTTTTTGTCCGGACTCAAAATCCGGATAGTTATAAATTGGGCTTACTGGGAAAAATGGTGTGCTCCTTTGGAAACTCCAATCATATCTCTTGCCAGTTTGCAAGTGTAAGGCGAGGTACCAAATTCTTTTTTTAGTTTTTTTTATTTTATTTTATTTTGTTTTAATTTAGTCACTGGATGCACAGTCCTCATCACTGCGCAGTAATAACATTTCTGTTCTAGATTTAATGTTATTTTATTTTTCAAGAGTGAAGAACTTTACACAAGCCTTTAATTAACATGCCTGATATTCCATTAATATGTTGTGCATGGTACATAATCTACATATTATAATGCATCTCCTCGAGCTTCTAATACAAGTGGTTTTCATAAGTCTTCTAATTCTCTCAATTTACTAATACAAGTGATTTTAGAAAAAGGGGGTGTGCCTTAAATAAACTTGGTTTTGAAATTTGCATAGGTGTGCCCTTAGAAGGAATGTGCCCCCAAGTCAATTGGGGTGTGCATTTATAATTTCCCTATTGTTTTAAGTTTGGAAAGTGCTAGTGGGGAAATTCTAAATGCGCACCACATTTTTCCCATTGGGCCCATTTTCACAGTGAGTACCAGGTAACTTAAAAATCTGATACTTTTTTCTTAGTCAGCACCACAAAAATTTTCAAATTAACCCCACCCTCTCTCTTAACCATTTCTTCCCCAAAACCCATTTTTCCTAGTGAGCACCAATCCTAAATCAAAGTCGATGGTCGATCCCCTCCTCCCTCAACGACGATCTCCTCTTCACCATGCTCGACCGCTGCAAGCACAGCCCACTCTCGCACCAATCCACGGTTGCCGACCAGTCTTCTTCACCCAGGCCGACAACAAAAAAGATAGGCAGAAACAAGTGAGTAATTTTTCTATTTTTTGGAAATAATTTAGACCTCTAAATATACAAATTTGGATGCAATACTCTAAAGAGAAATTATCATCTTATATTATTTTGATATTGTAGTATATGAAATTAACAATTTTGAGAGATGTGTACCGCTTTATATGTATGTAATTCCATTTTTTAATTTTTTGATAGAATTTTTTTGTGCTATTTAGATGATTGAACACTTTAAACTTATTCACTTTATATTTTTTATGAAAATATTTTTAAAATACATATTGTTGTTTTTATCAATTTTGCGACAATTATTTCGTTAATTTGTTTAGTTCATAGTGAATTAACTATTGACACATTACCTATAATTTTATTGTTTCTCAGATAGATCAACCCCAGTCATCACAAGTTTGTCCTACAGCATTGAATAGAAGAAAGAAAACTGTATCGAATCGACTGCTCCAATCATTGAACAAATTCAAGAGAAGAGGACCACGTAACCCTGTTAGGAAGGTATGTCGATGTTGATGTGTTGCTCTATGTCGATGTTTGTACTATTCTGACCTGTATGTTTAAACAGTTAAGCATAATGATGTATATTTGAAGTTTATATTTTGAATCAAATTTTACATATTTTGATGTACGTTTATGCATATTGGTGTTTGTTGATATTTATAATACGATTAATCTGTTAATGAAATTTCCAGACATGCCTTGTGCGTATATAAATCTATATGTTGATGAAGATTTAAGGCTATGTTGTGCGAACATAAATTTATGATTTCCTACTTTCTTGTTTTTTTTTTTTTTTTTTTTTTTTTGTGAAATTGAAACCCATGATCTGAAAACTGCTGTTGGGGGTTGGAACCCCATATCAATGAGGCACTGTCTGGGATCGAGGCCCCGTAACAATCACTCACTGTTCGGGGTTGGGGATTCAGAGAGCTGGATTTGTAAAAAGGTGATCCTCATTGTTGGAGATGCACAACAACTCTAAATTATATTTCAAATTGAATTAAAAAAAAATGTTTATGCAAACCTCTAAATATGGAGATTCATCCAAAGTTTGGTGACGTAATGATGCCCACTAAGAAAAATATGGTGTGTATTTAGAATTTCCTCTTTATCTTCATCTTCAGCAATTTGAAAAGGTGATGATTTTGACAGAAGAAAGAGAGAGAGGGACTTTGATTGACTATCTTCTATTTCTATGTCTTGACAATACCATACAGGCTTGTTCTTTAATATCTTCTTAATTATCTTCTTACTATTTTATTTTAATGAATTGTTGGTGTATGATGGGTGTATCTTGGTATATGTAAAAATAAAAGTATTTTTTGATATGTAAATATTGATAAATTCATGACATATCATGTTCTATTCGGGGTGTACATCCCGGATAGTTAATTGTCCATCCGGGGTGTACACTCCGGATAGTGGGTTCCTTGTATATGGGGAACTCACTATCCGGGGCTTCAACCCTGAACAGTAAGAGACTTGTCCGGGGTTGTCATCTTAGATGGATAACCCACTGTTCGGGGTTTCAATCCCGGATAGTAAAGTTATAGGTTGGGGACTACTCTCCGACCAGAGTTTTCATCCCCAGTAGTTCATACGAGACTCGCTACTTCTATAAATAAAATAAAATTTCAAAATCTTTATATTATAATTAATCAATCAAATTATACTTGAAATTGGATCAAAACTAATTTATAAATATTCTAAATAAGGAGATTCATTTAATGAAACTAATTTTGTATTCATATTCTTTATCTTATTCAATTTCTCTCCTCCACCAACAATGCATTCCTTCTGCGATTTGAAAAAAATACCTCAAACAAACCCTAAAGAGTAATACAATTGATGGATTTAAAACTTTCAAAGGGATTTAGGGTTTTCAAGAAAAGAATTTTTTTCTTTTTTTTTTTTTAATTTGGATTTAAAACCTCAAAGAATTTTTTTTTTTTTTTTTTTTAAACTTTCAAAGGGATTTAGGGTTTGAGAGTCACAAAGTAAAGGGGAATAGCGGAGGGGTTTTTTTTTTTTTTTTTTTTATTGGTCTAAAAAAATTAGGACAAACTTATAATTATTTTTTGTTGTGACGTCATGGTGCTCACTAGGGAAAAATATGGTGTGCATTTAGAATTTCCCTTGCTAGTGCCTAGATGGAAGTTAGAACTTGGGTTTTGGACTCTGATTAAAGGCTTTTGGGCTTACATCAAGAGCCTTAAACATGGCCTTTACAAGTCGTCTAAGGCCATGGCCCAATGTGCCTTTCCATGGATCCACACGGGTAAGACCCATTTTTTTTTTTTTTTAATTATATAACCAGTTACAATGAGCTCGTTAGTTATATTTTCCTTGTGTGATCAACTAACTTGCACAATAATCAAGCTACATGGCAATTAGGCTTTGTTAGGATTGTGAGATTGTTCCAAATTCAACATTTTCTTCAACATTAAACTTATTAACAAGGCTTTCTTAATTATCATTAAAGCAAAACTAAAGTGAGACACATTAGATGATAAAATGGAGAAGAAAACAAAAAACACGAAAGTAAGGATTAATGTTTAAAATAGCGATAATGGTAATGTAACGTTTTTCTTTGATTAGGTTATATCGCATATAGCGTAACACATAACGTAGGTTATGTAATTTTCTATTTATTTAATAAAATAAATATAAAACTATATATAATATTTTTTATAAATTGAAAAATAAATCTAAAAAATAATATAAAATTACTTTGTAATACATAATCTTTCCTAATTTTATATTAAATTTTACAATAATTTTTATATTTATCTTTATAAATTATATTAAGTCTGCAACCATAATTCCAATCATCATTTAAACATGAAAGTAAGATTCTAATTTTTTATTTCAATTCCAGTTATTATTATTGTTGTAATTTATATTTTATAATGTTCAATTTATCTTATTTGTAATTATTGATTTTAGTTCAGTTAAAGATTCAATAGAAGCAACAAGATATTTCAGCAACCGGAGAAGAATTACAACAAGCAAATAAGAAAACAATCATAAATTAACAAGTTAGTAATTTCACAAGCAATCAAACAAGTCAACAACTAATTACGTAAGAAAATTACAGCAATTCACTGATAATCAAAATAATAATCAACAACATATATATTACTAAAAAAATAATTGTAAATAAACGCAACATACATAATTTAACGTAATGTTACGTAATATAACTTAAAATAACATAAAAAAAGTACTATTATGTTGTACTGAGTTATTTCCAGTTATTACGTAGCGTTGGGGCTCCGTTAGGTTACATAACGTAATATAACGGTTTTTATAACGAATTATTTTCAACATTAGTAAGGATATTACCGAATTATAACAATGCTATCTTCTTGATCGCTTCTTACAAGTTTACAAATATCAGAAACTACAAGGAGAGTCGCACTCAGAACCTTACACAAAAGAAGCGATGCTTAATATTCCTGACTTGCGTTAGGTATTGTTAGCTATCGAAAAATGCATGCATCTTATAATGTCTTAACACCACAAAACCTTGTGCTAATCACCTCTATAATTTTATAATGATGGCATGCTCTACATATTTAAGCCAAAATAATCATTAGATAAAGAGAAAAAGGATTCCCTAACCACTAATTAGTGTGATTATTGGCTTATAATAATTAATTAATGGCCAACAATGAAGAGAATAAGATTTAAAACTATGTTAATTAGTGAGTGTTAAGGTGATTAAATATTGACAATATTATAGCTTTCTTTTTTGAGTGCTAATCTATTTCAAAATTCTTTCTTTTAGTAGCTGGCAAGCGCAAATATATTCTTTATATGAAGATGATAAATTTAAGGGGTTTTTACATATCGGTACCTTACATATTTAAAAATTAGACTTTAGTCTTATATTTTAATTTTAGTCTTCCAAATTCTTTAACTTACTTCACTTTAGTCTCTCTGGAAAACTTCCATTGGACCAGTTAAAATTTTGGTCCTAATTTTCCGTTATATCCCTGAAAGGAAGGGAAATATCAGTTATTTCCCTCCCTTCTCTCTTCCTCCTCTATTCCTCTTCTTATCGGTTTCCTGTTATACCCCTCACAAAGCCGTCGCTTTTACCGTTCCTCACCATCTCGTTCGAAAGATGAAAGAGAGCAGACCCCAACCCTAACCAAATGACCTAAGACTAAAACTAATTTAGGGTATATCAGTTTTTTTCTCTACCTCTTAAATATTAAAATTAAAATTTACTATTTATTTGGACGGAATAGCTAATGGATGAACTAAAGTGAAGTAATTTAAAAGATTTGGAAGACAAATCAAAATGTGAAGATTTCAGGAACTAAAGTTTAATTTTTAAAGATGTAAGGGACCGATATGTAAAAACTGCTAAATTTAATTATAAATCTTTTGTCTCCTTTACAAATAAATTTTTGACACATGAGCTTGTCCCCGTCCCAAGTCAATAGAGTGCATGTACTCATTATCCTAAGTTTTGTGTGGCATTATGCAGAGTATATCTCAAATCGTAGAGTATTGTGGAACCACATTTTATGCGTATGCTATCTTATTATTATTTTTTGTATATGTGGCAATTATAGAGGGCTATTCTAAGTCGTGCAATGATGATTGTAGGGAATAGTTGGTACCAGCTCTAAACTTTGGCATCCATGGCCACCATGGACCCTCTCGGCTAGGTGTCAAACTTGCAGATGTTTGAAGGCTCATTTGGCTATTTTGGTTTAAGCATGAAGGTGAGTCTGCGTTCTGCATTCTATTAATGTGATATAATAGATTTCAGCTATTTTGGAGAAAGATGAGAAAAGAGTTTTTATCGAGTTTTTCTTCATTGATCGTGATATAGTCTGTTGAGGACGACGTTTGTTGAACTTTTTCACGACAATATTAGTGACCAACGTTAGGCTATCAATGTCATTGGCTTATGGTTCTAGTTAATTTATAAGGTAATCGAGTTACTGATAAGCAATAAACACACCATACTAGATGGATCGGTTTTCACCATATATGTTTAGTATCGATAGAATAAGGATGAGAATGGACGGGTCCAAGAGTCACTTTTTAGCTATCTCTATTAAAAATTTCGAATTACAAATGAAATTTTATATTTCTAATTTAAAATTTTGAATAGGACAATCTGTGGACCTATCCATTCTCATCACTACGATAATTATTAAAAGTATTAGAGCCTCCCTACCTATTGATTGAGTTGAGTTGGAATTAATGATTTATCCAAAGAATTATTATTGATTCAGCTAGCTATTAGATTCGGACTCAACCCAATAAAAAATGGACTAGCTATATATATATATATATATAGAGAGAGAGAGAGAGATGGAAATGAGCTGACAGCTCACGCAAGTTATCTGAACTGCAGTTCATTTCCAATATCTCCAATAATTTTTTTAAAAATCTTTCTTTTGGATTATGATCTCAACCCCTTAGGGTTCACTCATACCCAATTTCTTGAGTTTTAGTTTTGATTTGGTCCTCCATCAAGTTATCACAAAATTAACAGTTTTCAATGAATAAAATATTTTTATGCACTTGATGAAAGGGTAAAAAACTCCAAAAACTTATGAAATTTAATCCTAAAGAAGTTAAGAAGGCAGAGATAGTAATTATTAAAAAAATTGAAGAAAAATTATTGGATGATTATAATTTTGCCATGTATGCACTTGATGAAAGGGTAAAAAAACTCCAAAATTTATGAAATTTAATCATAAAGAAGTTAAGAAAGTAGAGATAGTAATTACTAAAAAAAATTGAAGAAAAATTATTGGATGATTATAGTTTTGCATTTAGCTCACGTAACTTTTCCGGAGCTGGCAGCTCACCTACAGTAATCCCATATATATATGTGTGTGTGTCTTCATTCATCATAGTCAAAGATATTTGCTTGTTCATTAGACAATATGTCTTCTCTTCATCTAGAATCAAACAACATACAAGTTGCTACATGATACCACAACCAAACATAGCGTATCTTTTTGAATCAACCAAACAAAGAAATTTTTTTATGCAATCAAATTGGATGGAGAGTGTTTCTAATAGTTTTCGCAGCTGGCTAGCGCAAAAGTATCCAATGGAAACAAATATTTTTCCTTTTTTGAAGAATAATATATTTTGAAGTCGGCTATTATGTCCTATTTTATCAAGCAACTTAGATTTTCTTTCGACAACTGTTCTCACTTGTCTTTTATTATATAGTTGCGGCTCATGCAAGAAAATATATAGTCGTAGGTGGTCTCCACTTCAATTATCTAAAGTTTGATGGTTTTATCTTCCAATATTCTCTCTCTCGCAATCATATACAGCTTGGTTCTAAACTAAGACTTTTATCAAATGATTGATACGGCGCCGCTCAATAATTTCTTGTGATGAATTATTGGAGCCCTAACTCGAGAGTGTGAGTGTGTGATATAAAATGTTTCAACGTCTATATGTTGAAATTGATGTTCATTGCATGACAAGTTGGGGAGTTTCCAATGGAGCACACCATTTTTCCTAGTGAACCCACTTTACAACTGTAGAGTCCGGACAAAAAAAACATAAAGAAATGGGCTTACTAGGAAAATTGGTGTGCTCCTTTGGAACTTCCCACAACTTGTCGTCAATGTTTTGAGATTATGTCCAATGTGTAATCATAATCGTACACTATTTTATGAATGAGCATTAAAACCAAGCTCAAAGCAATCCATTTGGTAAGCTAAAATATTATAATTAAGTGTAGATATCCAAAAACAATCAACAATTCAATGCTTTGGATGGCTAAACTTAACATACTTGAACATCGATTAGAAAAGAATCTATATGAGAGAAAGAGGGGAGTTTCTAAAGAAGCACACCTTTTTCCCTTAGTTAGCCCAATTTATAACTGTTCAGGCTTCCAAAATAATACTATAAAGTGGACTCCTCTGAAAACTCCCGAGAAAGAGACATGGATAGCTCTATTCCCTACTTTCGAGTTATAATCATCTACATTTGTCACTAAATATTGTCCACATTGGAATTAATTAGCTATGCAAATAGCTAAAGAAATGAAGAGAGTATACCAACCAAAGTTTGCTTCTATGGTTTGTCCCGAAGATTTTTAGATGCACCTCATGCTTTTCTTAGTGAGCTCCAATCTCTTCGTGATGTAATTATTTTTCTTCTAATTTTTGGAGCTTAATAAGAAAAACATGGGGAGCATTTAGAGATTCCCGTTTGTCCCGCATCCTTTGACCATTCAAAATTTTAAATTAATAAATATGTTTATCATGTATTCTTGCAATAGTAAATGTTGGATCACTTTATCCATTCAAAATGAATTGACTTGTGAAGCGACTTTATTATACATACAAAAAAAAAGACTCAAAATATATATAATCAACTTTTGAGATCAATTCGTAAGGAAACATAACCATATTTTGATTTTTATCTTAGGTAGAAGAGTGAAAAAAGAGATATGGGTATATAAATAGGAGGTCGATTGGCAGTCACTAGCTGTACATTCTCTCCCTCCTCCTAATATACTACGTATATAATGGAAACTATCGCTAAATATTTTTTCCTTTACGGCGAAGGGCCAATAGGTGAAAAACCTATAAAATCCAAGATCTATCAAAAAGGCAACAATATTTTGGATAGAGTCAAATACTTGTCAAATTACTATAGTAATTAAGGTTAGATTTCTCCTATCTGAATACGAGAGAGAAGATTTCTAGATCTACCATAACTTGTTTTCCCCCAAAAGCCTTCTACTATAAATACATGATGATCTCGCAAGAGAAAGTGAGGATTTCGAGATCTCCCATAACTACTCTTTTTCAAAAGTTTTCTACTATAAATGCACCTGGATTTCATAAGAGAAAGAGACGAATTCTAGAACAACAAGAGGAATCCACGGTTTGTATAGAGGGAGTCACTATAAGTGATTGTAATATCTTCTTCATCAATATAGCACTCGCCAAAATATCATTTCCTCCGAAAACATAACTTGAGATGTCTCTTTATTGTATCTAGTTACTTCTCTATGTCTTCTTTCTATCTTATTCCAACCTCTTTTTCCTTATTAACAAGTTTCTTTCGCGAGCAAATCTAGCTGGACTCAACTTATTACGAGCACAACTTCTAGCATCAATTAATTTTTATTTCCCTATCAACTTCTAGGATCAATCAATTCACATAAATACAGAGCTATTAAGAGTTATTCAATACATGAATATTTGTTTATGATATATATAATGCAGTCCTATTCCGAAGTCCTCATCGAAATTAATAGAACCTGTACGGTCTTTATTTAATTAATTAGCTCTATTTGAAGCAATCAGATAATTCAAGACAAGTCAATTTTATACAATAATTGAAATATTTTCATCTCCTATGATCTCCATTTCTCTCCTGCCACCAATAGTTTGGGCCCATGAAATTTTTTTTTTCTTTGGAATAATTGAAGCAAAGTCAGGTTATAGATAACCTAGAGAGAGAACTGTAGCAATCATTGATCAAGCTTCTAAATGTTTCTAGGGTTTGGCCCTCCTCATTCATTCAAACTCCTAAGTTCCTCAAGGATTGTATGGTCAATGTTGGCTTGAGAGAAAAAAAAACTATTTTCAAACTCCATCCTCTCTTCTATCAAAAAAAATAAAAAGTAAAAGTTATCTCTTATAGAAAAAAAAAATTTGTATAACTTATTTTCTCTTAATTTCTTTCAACTTTCTCTTCCTCTTAATTTTCTTCCAAATCTAATAATAAAAACTAATTTTGTTTCTTAATTTCTTTTATTTTCCTTCATTTAAGTATTTAACATCTTTTTTAAATTAAAACATGTCATTACTTTATATGCTTTGTACTAATATATATTTTATATTAAAAGAAATTCAATCATCCACTAACTTAGTAATGTTTATTAGTCAGCGGTCTATTTTTCTCACTCTTATTTAATTTAAATTATATATTTTTATAAAAATTTCAAATTATCATTCTCTAATAATGTTTTAAGTAAGTTTGTGGTGAGAGTGACGAGCGTAATTCGAAAATTTCATAAAACAATATATACAATTTAAATTAAATAAAAATGATAATAGCAAATTATCCTCCTCAAACAATGTTTTCAGTAAGTTTGTAGTGAGAGTGACGAGGGTAGTTTGAAAATTTCATATAAAAAAATATATAGTTTAAAATAAACGAGAGTTAGAATAGCAAACTACTGACTATATTTGAAGTTTTAAAGTTAAAAAATAATAAATTACACTACTTATATATATATATATATAAAGGAAACGGGAAATACACCGACGGTGAAGCAAGTTTTTTCACCGCCGCTTAGATGGCCTAATAAAATTATAGCTTAGGTGGCCCAATAAAATTATAACACGGGACGTCATTCAAGATAACAAATAAATAAATTCTCTTAAATGACACCACGTGTAATAATTTTATTAGGCCACCTAAGCGGCGGTAAAAGAAACTTCCTTCACCGCGCCGGTGTATTTCCCGTTTTCTCATATATATATATATATATATATATATATATATATATATATATATATATATATATATATATATATAATACAAAAAATCTCACCGTAAATAACTTTAGAACAAATAAGAACTTATATAAGGCCTAGCTCACAGGTAAAAAGAAGGAACAAATTATGAGAGATTTCAAATTTGGATAAGATATAGATGGAGAGCATGGGAGTTTCCAAAGGAGCACAATAATTTATTTTCAGTGAGCCCACTGAAAAAGGATCCGTGCTGAAAATCCGGACTAAAAATGCACTATAGGTGGGCTCACAAGGGAAAGTGCAGTGCTCCTTTGGAAGCTCCCGGAGAGAATCTAATGCGAATAATCCTGCTTCTTCTCGAAGGGGATGAAGCCCATTACGTTTTGCCATCCTTTGCTTCCTCTTTCCATGGCTCATCAATAATATCAGGCCCAACAAAATAAACAACTCGTACCTGCACCCAGATGTGGGCCAACTCGCATTATCAGGCCACGGCATAATTGACATGGGCAGTGTCCTTAGATGTTTCAGATAAGGATGGGCCATTTGTGGGCCTCCACGTTTAATTATCCTGTCCCATCCCGTACGTACCCTGCGACAAAATCCGTACAAGCCCATCCATCGGCAATGGGAACGGAGGACGTCCCCCATAAACCAAACCCACAGACATCGCTCTAAAATTAATAAAATATAAGATAACAACAAAATTCGTATTCCAGTTTTTTTTCATTACAGCCCAAAACAAGCAACTAGAAGCCCACGCTAACATATTACATAAGAAACTTTATTCACATACCACCTTCACTTTCCCCCATTTTTCACATATTTATAACAAAAAAAAAAAGAAACAAAATAACATTTAAGAAAAGTTAGAAACTAAACGAGCGTAGCACACTGAGAGGTGTTGGGGTCCCACATCGCCGGCAGCAAGTACTCCCTCCCGTTCAGCCCCTTGGCGTTGTAGCTGGCCCCCGTTGTCGGATCCACCAGTACCTGACCCGGGTAACCCGGGTACGACCCGGACCCGAACATCCCCGTGCACGCCGACACAGCCTCGAGCGGTGCCTCGGCGGATCCCTGGAAGTACCCGCTACCGAACGGGTTCGTGACTGTCCCCGCCAGAACCGTGGCCAGGTTGATGATCACGCCGT
Source organism: Dracaena cambodiana (assembly GCA_036321105.1). Classification (NCBI taxonomy): domain Eukaryota; kingdom Viridiplantae; phylum Streptophyta; class Magnoliopsida; order Asparagales; family Asparagaceae; genus Dracaena; species Dracaena cambodiana. Next base: position 2,911,129 of record JAYEPQ010000016.1, on the reverse strand, counting down.
CAACTCCGGCGTCGCCGTTGGGCGCGACGAGCGGCGGGGTCTGGGGCCCGTACACAGGCTGGTGGAAAGGCCACGCGCACTGCCCGGGGCACTGGGTCGACGGGTTGCCGACCCAGATGTACGCGAACCGGGACCTCCCGTGGCGGCCGGCAGGGCCGGACCCGTGGTACCCGCACCGACTCATGCAGAAACCGGAGACCGCGACGTCGGGCGAGGTGAGGACCGCGGTGATGGAGTTCCGGTGGGGCCCCCGGGAGGCGAGGGCGAGGATCTGGGCGTCGGTGAGGGACTTGCCGAGGGAGTAGCTGTCGTCGAGGGCCTGGCGGCCGAGGGTGACGTGTGTGGGGCCGGCTGGGTACTTGGAGGTGGTGGCCCACCAGGCGGAGACCGAGGGTGAGCCGGCTGGTGCGGGGGCGGAGAGGGAGTGGATGAAGTCAGCGATGATGGCGCGCTGGGAGGGGGAGAAGCGGCCGTAGTAGAGGAGGTTGATTGTGTAATTTCCTTTCAGGAGAGGGCCCTTGTGGTATTTGAGCACCGTCAGCGGCTGCTGGACAAGGGCGAGCTGGCGCGGTGGCGCCACGTTGGCCGCCGCCGAGGAAATAAAGCTGAGAACGAGGAGCAGCTGGAGAGCTGGAGTCATTTTTTTTTTTTTTTTTCTTTTTTGTGGTGGGTGAAAAAGTGGGTTTTGATTTTGGTAAAAACCGAAAATTTCGGATGAAGAAGCTATTGAGGGTTGATCGGGTCTTTATAGTGGGGGGTAGGGGTGGTGGGTCACGTTTCGGGGTGCCACGTGGCATAGGGAGTCCATGTCATGAGTGAGGTGACTTTAGCGTAGCGTGCCAGGCTGGCTTTAGCGTAGGTCCTCGGCATTAGGGACTACTGGGAGAGGGTGAGGTAATTAAGCATAATGGGGTGATTAAAGAATTAAGACGTGTAATTAAGAGCCATCTGTAATCGAAATAGGGTTCTAGGGTGGGTTGCAGCAGTGCAGCTCGCAGCTTTATATAAAGTGTATTCCCAATCCCGGGCATAATTAGATTAATTAATACATTTTAATTATCTGATTGTAATTAACTAATTAATCTAGTCCTAGGTTCAGATAAGTATTGAACTGCAGGAGCCATTCATTTGATTTGACCCGTTTCGATTCATAATCAATTGCTGCACTCGAAATAAAGTTGGGTCTCATTATAACCGTACTTAGTCTCTTCTCACACACACACCCCCCCCCCCCCCCCGGCAATGGCTTGTAGCCCAGTTTCATTGAAAAACAAAAAAAAAAAAAAATCTCCAATCTTATACAAAATAAGATATTCAACTGCAATGAAACTTTGAAATGGTTTAATTGCAGGGAAAATTTCTGTCTTAATTTTAAAATTCTAAGTTTATTCCTAAGATTCTTAATATCATTAGTTACTAATTTATTATTACAACACTTGTTTAATTTGAAAAATTCTAAATGTGCACCACTTTTTCTAGTCACCACCCTCTGCTAATTGAGCATTATATAATTTTAAAATATGATATTTTTATTTAGCCAGTACCACCAATTTTTCAATTCTAATCACATTTTTTCAACTTTTTTTTTTTCTAGTAAACATCAACTCTCTCTTTGCCTTCGTCCAGTCGCCTCCTTCCCTTCTCCTCTCGACTTTTGCTATTCTCTCTATCACCACGCTAGTAACTTCACAGCTCGCCCCTTTCCCCTTTCGCAGGTTGACAATTGTGTGCAGGAGGAAAAAGAAGAAGGGAAGAATAATGGTTAGGGAGGGAAGAAGAAGAGTAACGCTGCTCACTAAGAAAAAAATTAAAGTCCATTTTTACCAAAATATTAAATAGTAAACTAGTAATTATTTCAAAGTTAATCAATAGTGCTCACTAAGGAAAAGTGGTGCGCATTTAGAATTTTTCGTATAACTTAAACAAGAGTTTTTTTATAAAATTCCAAAATTATCCTAGCATGTTTTCAGTGAGCTCTTGTGAATGAAAGGAAGATAATTTGAAAATTTTATAAAAATATACAGTTTAAATTAAATAGGATAATAACATTAAACTATTAACTAACGACGTTAGGAATTGAAAAACTAAATTGAGAGTTTTAAATTTCAGAAGTAATAAGTTACACTGTAATACTCTTATAGTAAGAAAGTCTCAATGCAGTTACCCTTTTGAAATCTTAGTTGCAAAATTGAATCACATCTAATAAATGTCTAAATTTCACTACTGCAAGCAGGGAAATATTCTTTATTTTTTTAATTAAAAAATAAAGATACAATAACATGTTATTTTTCATTCACTGTGATACTAAATAATTCATTATTAGTATTCCAATGGATTAGACTTGACTTCGGTTATTGGGCTCCAGACTTGTTACAATATATTTATACTACTTAACAATTGAATCAATCCATGGTGTAAGGAAAAGTTAAAAAAAAAAAAAAAATTCTTAGTAATTAAATATTAAAAAAATTATTTTTCTATCTTCTTTTCCTTTTTTTCATTTTTATTTTTTTTCTCTACTTTTTTCTTCCATTTTCTTTCAAACCAAACATATCAAAATTAATTTAAAATTTAGAAAAAAATAAGATGTAGGAAAGTTTAGTATAAATTGCATTCTCGTAACACTTTCTAATAATTTTTTGAATTGTTAGGATTAAACACAGATATGTCCGTTCTCGTTCCTAGCACTAATTATGAAAAATCCCCGATTTCTTAGTGAGCCCTATAAAAGTGAAACATGGACATTTTTTTTAGTAAGTCTCATTATTTTCTTCTTTTTTTGGAATTATCTTCTCCCTTCCTTTCTCTCCTATCAGCAGCGACGGTGACAACAGCAACAACAGTAGTAACACTGGAGTTTACTAGGAAAAAAATTGAGCATTTTTTATAAATAAAATTATAGTAAATTTATAATTATTTATTTTTTAACAACCTGTTAAGAAAAAGACATGGCACTTTTAGAATTACCCACTAATTATTATTACTTATCAGGCCCCTAATCAACTTTAATCACTTTCTCTCAAAATCAAAGATCATTTTTCTCAATTTTTGTGATGTGACAATAGCAAAAGGACAAGCTGTGGCAGGACTCGAACTTCGCGAATTAAGAAAAAAGAAAAAAGAAAAAGGAGAGCACTGCCTCTGTCCCTGCCCTCACAGCTCGATGACGTGAGAAACAAGTTTAAATAAAGTAAAGTTTGGATAAAAATATAACTGACAAATTCAGCAAAACCACTTTCAATGGACATTCTAATTGCGCACACAACTTGACTTAGTGACCAAGTCATCTTAACCTGCAAAGAGTTAAAAGTATCACTTTTTTTTGGTTAATTACAGTCAGACTCCCTGTAGTACTGAAGTATATAACTTAACATCCCTGAAGTTGGACTGTTAACACTGTTAGTGATGGTTAGTTATTTTCACTCTCTTTTTTTACTAAAGTGCACTCATGTCCCTCAAATTCCTGTTATACTATAATAGAAATTTGAGGTACAGGAGTGCACTTTAGTAAAAAAAGAGAGTGAAAATAACTAACCATATTATACTATAATAGTAATTTGAGGGACATGAGTGCACTTTAGTAAAAAAAAAGAGTGAAAATAACTAACCATCACTAACAGTGTTAACAGTTCAGGGGGTTTTTTGAAAGTTTCGAATTTCAGGAGTTCTGACTGTAATTAACCCTTCTTTTTTTTAACAAAGTTATCTTTCTTTTCTAATCTCGTTCGGACATTTTATCGAATACTTAAAGTGTAGCGTTGACGGAATTTAGGAGACCTAGTTTTGTTCAGATATTTTATCGAATACTTGAGTGTACTGGCAAGATCCTCTCACTTGGCAAACATTGTAAATGAAAAGCATAGAGCCGGCGGTGTGTGGCAGGCAAGAGGGGGAAGGGGCGAGAGTGAAAGAGCAAACAGAGAGCTAGCAAGGAGAGTGATGGATTTGAGTTGACATAGGTGAAAAGAAATAGGGAATATGTAGAGAAGATAGCTGCTCACTGAGAAAAGCCAAGTCTTTTTTTTTAGAAAGAGACGTCGTGTGCTCACAAAGTCATGTGGTGTGCTCGTTTAGAATTTCCCTGCGACAAAACCAAAATTGCAGTCTGTGTGTCATTTTCCATCGCATTAATTTTGGGTGGTGGAGATTCTGAGAGACGTGGCCGCTGCTGCAGCAAATGCATCGCTATCGCCAACCTCTGAAACAAAATCAAGTAAAGTTTAAAGCAAGCAAGTGTTGATATAAATAATTTTCTACAGCTTTACTACTAATTTTGTTAGTGCGTTCGGGGGTGAGACGAGGGGGTGACGTTGGAGAATTTTGCTGAAAATGGCAACGGGATCGAGTTTCGCGTTGAAGGTAGCGGGTGGAGGTGTCAGTTCAGTACGTGTACAAATACAAATAGGGAAATTCTAAATGCGCACGGCATTTTACTATGTGAGCGCCACTTCATATAGTGAAGTGATTTACAACATAGGGGAAAATGGTGCTCACCAAGTCAAATGTGGTGCGCATTTAGAATTTCCCATACAAATACAATGCTAAGTCTAGTTAGGGGCTTGCTTCGTGTATGGCTTCTGATTTGGTGATGGTTTCGAATTTGGCTCGATGTCCATGTCGATCGATCATGATGATGTAGAGGGCATGATTGGTTGAGGTAATGCATGTGATAAAACTAAGAACTGAGAGAGTTAAGAATAGTATTGTATTCTGATGTGCGTTAATAAAACGGTACAGTGACAATCTTTTATAGGTGAAGGAAGTAAATATAAAAAACAAAAGACAACATAATATATAATTTGATCATAATTACATATAATTCACAATCAGCATAATTAATCTAATTAGTGATATTTGATAAATATACTAATTTAGAAAGATATCCTGAGATATGCTAATAAATTAGAGAATTTGTCAAATATATTAATTTAGAAATATATCCTAAATTAGTGAGATATTATAATATCCCCAAACAAACTCAAAATGGTTTTGAAGACGTCAACTTGAATTTGAAAATAAGATCATGATGACGACCAAGTGGATAAGTAGCAGACATGATCTCTGCCACAAGAGATGGCAACATAGCAACAAATAGAGTTACCGAATGAGAAGATAGAGATGACAAAGGATGTATCTTTGAAGATGACAGTGACGACGAAGCTAGATTTCGATGACAGAGCAGTATGTGGATCTCGGGCACCGGAGGCGATGACAAAACAACAGACAGAGTCTCCGGAAGAGCAAACATAGATGATAAAGGCTGCATGTTTGAAGATGACAGTAATGACAGAGCAGGAGCCGAAAATAACACGATCCGATCTGGATTGGGAAGAAAACGGTCACTCTCTGAAAAACTCCTCTGGAAATTCTCGAAGAAGTAGATCTCTCTGAGAATTCTCTGTCCCTCTGGATTCTGCTCTCCGAAATTATCCCCTTTTCTCTGGACTCTACCCACTTTTTTATATATTGAGGGATAACTGCTCAGATAGGATCTGAGCCAAATCCGGTAATAGAAACACCGAAATCGGGAGTATCCGTTCCCTAAAAATTCAGACCAAATCTTCATAATAGGAGTATTGCAGGGTGAACCCTGCAATTGCACCCCGCTGGATGCTCCCACGGGTGGCAACCGCGGGTGCGCCTCGCGGGTAGCACCCACTGGTGGCACCCGCAGGTGCGCCCACGGGTAGCACCCTGCGGGTGCACTCCGGTACTTTTCTTTTCTCTCTCTCTCTGTTTTTTTGTTTTTTTTCGGCGTCTACACTACTGAAATTTCTCTGCTCTTTATTTACTAATGTCCTATCTGCTTAATTGATATTGCGGCCAAATTAATGGAAGGATCCGTTCCTTGTGAAGGACTGCTGGTTATTATTTTTCTGAAACCATTTATTCTTTGTTTGTAACCAAATCTCTCCTATATAAGAAAAAAAAAAAGTATATGAGGCGCCTCCGTATGTACTTTTCTATGGGAGCGCTCTAAATCTCAATATAGAGCATCTATATAAATAATTCGAACCATTAATTATGATTTTCATATCCTAAAAATGTGGTATATAAAAAATCACGCAATTTCGATAAATTTTGACTATATAATAGATTTGTACAAAATGAACGGTTTTTTTTAACAATAAAACAAATGAGATGTTTTGATCGACGATGAAGAAGTATCAAAATCATATGAATTTTTACACACCGCTTATTTAAAGTATGAAAAATCAAAACTAACGGTTTAGATCATCCATACATACCATCTATATTGAGATTTTTGAGCACCTCCAAAAACAACTTCCTATGGAGGCATTTTAGGCACATCATTCCCACACAAACACACATGCACGCATATTTATGGAATGGTATGTCTAAGGTGTCTCTGCGAAGAGTTGTCCATGAAGATGCACCTACATTATAATATGAATGGTTTATTTGGATGATCGAACCGTTGATTATGATCTTTACATCAAAAAATTGGACTGCATAAAAAATCATATAACTTTGATACATTTTGATTGTATATTGCATATATATAAAATGAATAGTTTTTTAACAATAGAACAACTAAGATGATGAGATGAATCAAGAGTATCTAAAATTGTTCATGCCAACGGGGCTTAACAAAAATGAATGAGTTTCCATTTAAAACACGAAGATGCTCACTAAACATAATTATAAATCATAAATTGTTTGTAATAGCAATAGTTCTTGAGCTCTGTTGCCTCGTATTCTGTCAAAAAGAAGATTAAAATTCTTAGAAGCTCTTCCCATAATTTTCTTAAATCAATAATATGAATAAAATGGATCATTAATGAAGAAAATAACTCTATAACTATTCCCAAAATGTTCATATCGACATTCAGTCAGGATTAGATATGTGTTGGGGATCGAATCCCCCGTCGAGATCATAAAAATGAAGAAAATAACATAATCACAAGAAAAATATAAGAATTAATGCGGTTCAAACGATCGAATTCGACCTACGTCTATGGAAATAATAAGAGATATTCTTTATGAGAAGAAGGTTACAAGAAGAAATTTAACCATCTCTTTATCTCTCTCATCTCTCACAATAATGAGAGTCATCTCTCTCATTCATTACTCACCTCTCTCATATTATTCCTCCATCTAATGAGTGAGAGAGATAGAGGAATTATACGGATGCGAGTTAACAAGGTTCTGCCGAGATAGACTCGGGTTTACGTTCTCAGGTGAAATATGCGACTTGTGAGTATTTTATTTATTTATGGAGGAATTATACAATCGACCTCTGTTATCTCTCTATTGCCCATAAGGGCATTTTTGGGAGACAACATTGCAATTCAAATTTTCTTTTGAGTTGGTAGTTATGGATTTAACAGAGAATATCTCATCTCACTAATCTCTCTCCTACTAAAATAGCAGTTAAAAAAAGTCCGATGAGGATTCATCCAAAATAAGAACACCTCATTGTTTAAAGAGTTGCACATTTTAGAATTTGAGAGAAAATTCATTAGGAGAAAATCGGACATTAATTCACTGGGGATTGAGAGCATAACGCAGTGCTAGGGTGGGATTGATTCGTTTGGGATCAATCTTCCAATCAGTTAAGGATTTCGGATGTTCATCTTGATGATTACACGTTCGACGTTGGTGACACATCTGCGAAATTCGATCGTTTACGAGATACACTTCCGCTAATTCTATATTTAACATCGTAGACATTAGTATCGATATAGACGAAAGCCACGTGTTAAGGCGAGATCCAACACTCTTACTTTTTTCATTGAGATAAATTAACGGAGCGGTAACTAATGATTTCTCTCATTTTTTTTCCCTTTTTGGAAAATTGGAGCGCACATAAATTATCAACCAGTTAACATAATAGTGATAATATAATTCTACGAAGAAGATAATAATACAATAAATAAATGGGGTATTTACTGGTTTATCCCTCAAATCTTTATATATTATGATTTAGTTCCCTAAATCTTCATATTTAGGATTTAGTCCCCCAATCTCCTAAGTTACTACAATTTAGTCCCCTCTCCAAATCCACCAAATTTTTGACCTGATATTACCATTTTACCCCTCATTATTCATTTTTTCTCTTCCTCCTCTCTTCTCCTCCTCTTTTCCTCCTCACATGAGGAAGAAAGAAGGAGAAGAGAGGAGGAATAGTAAAGAAAAGGAGAAGAGAAGATGAAGAGAGGAGGAAAAGAGATGAGGAAGAGAGAATGAATAAGGAGGGGTAAAATGGTAATATCAGGTCAAAATTTGGGGGATTTGGGGAGGGGGACTAAATTGTAATAACTTAGGAGATTTGAGGGATTAAATCCTAAATATGAAGATTTCGGGGACTAAATCATAATATATAAAGATTTGAAAGACAAACCAGTAAATATCCGTAAATAAATATAGCGAGGAAAACAACAGGAATGGACACATCCCATGACTTTCTTGTCACCCAAATCAAAGAAGGAATCAAGTAAAAGCACGCTTGCTTCTTTGTTTTTGGCTACATATATAATCGTGAATCATGTGTTTTTCTTATTTGTTCTTTATTTTTTTTTCATTTTTTAATATTTTCTTTTGGAAATAATCCAAGTAAAAGGCACGGATCACATCCAACTCTACAAAGAGCAACTTAAAAAAGAGAAGAATATGGAAATAAAACCAAAAAGTGGGCGCAGTTAGTATCGATCTCCCCTCCTGTTGCACTTTATTCCCACATTCTTTAAACTCTCTCGTTATGTTTATATTCTCTCATTATTTTTATGTGCTAAGACCTAATTAGTTGTCAGCCACTATATATGTTAGTTTATTATATTATTCTATAACATAATTCTGTTTCTCTCAGTCAAACTAACATACACTAACATACACATATTGTTTATATTATTTGTGTGCTTCGTTATTTTTTTATATATTTATATGCAGATCATGAATAATGTTAAGATAAATCACATAAAGTCTTAATGTTAAGATTTAGGGGCAGTTCTATAGATAGTTTTCTACAATAAACATTTTTAAATACACTACACACACACACACACACACACACACACACACACACACACATATATATATATATATATATATATATATATATATATATATATATATATATATATATATATATATATGAGAAAAATAGAAATGCGCTTACAACTCACGTAAGTTACCTGAGCTACAGTTCATATCTACTATCTCCAATAAATTTTTTTTTTAAATTTCTTTTGGATTATGATCTCGACCCTCTAAGAGTCACTTATACCTAATTTCTTGAGTTTTAGTTTTGATTTACTCTTCCATCAAAATAATACAAAATTAACGGTTTTCAATGAATACAATATTTTGTATGCACGTGATGAAATGATAATGAACTCCAAAATTTATGAAATTTAATCTGAAAGAAGTTAAGGAGACAGAGATAGTAATTGTAAAGAAAAATTATTAGATCATTATAATTTTGCTGCTACCTCATATAACTTTTCCTGAGCTTTCGGCTCACCTACAGTAATCCATATATATGTGTGTGTGTGTGTGTGTGTGTGTTTGTGTGTGTGTATGAGAGAAATAGAAATGAGCTGACAGCTCACGCAAATTACCTGAGTTGTAGTTCATTTCCACTATCTCCAATAATCTTTTTTCTAAAAATTCTTTTGGATTATGATCTTGACGTCCTAGGGTTCACTCATACCCAATTTCTTGGGTTTTAGTTTTGATTTAGTCCGTCATCAAGTTAACACAAAATTAACGATTTTCAATGTATACAACATTTTGTATGCACTTGATGAAATGGTAAATGAACTCCAAAATTTATGAAATTTAATCTGAAAGAAGTTAGGCAGTTAGAGATAGTAATTATAAAGAAAAATTATTGGATTATTATAATTTTACCGCTAGTTCACGTAACTTTTCCTGAGCTGGCGGCTCACCTACAATAATCCCTCAATATATATATATATATATATATATATATATATATATATATGAGTAAACAGATAATTAACTGATATAGAAGGAAAATTCTTAACCTGCACTTAGGTGGGCCAATCAATATATTACACATGGTATGCAGCAGGCAGTGAAGTATTTTTCTTTTTTCTTTTTTCTTTTTGTTATGTTGAGTAGTATCATGTGTAATATATTTATAGGCTCACCTAAGCACTACTGAAGGATTTTCCTTTTATATCAGTTAATTTTCCGTTTACTTACATATATACATGTGTGTGTACACACACGGAGAGAGAGATATTAAAGAATAGTCAATCTAGAATGAAATATATTTCTCTAGATATAATCTACCTTTATAAACTAGTCATAAATAAAATTTTGTAAGAATTAGATTTGATTTAATCAAGGATTATGTGCAAGCAAAATAAATACATCAAAATTATCATAAAATCCACTAATTTTCAGATGCTTAGTTTGTTAGTAAATCACACTGGATCGAACGGGCCGAATGGGATAGGCTCGGCCTAGACCCAGTTAGATTAACGGGAAACTCTAAATTCTCACCAGACTTTTCTTATTAAAAGTTTGTCATAAATATTTTTGGACAAAAAACCCTTATCTCCTTCTTAGTGAGCACCTTTCTCCTCACCTCTTCTCCCTTTCTTTCTTAGTAAACACCATCCCTACAGCTTCCTCTCTCAAACCTGGGACGAAGGGATGAGAGTGAAGGGAGAAAGAGACGAAGCGGGAGGTTCTCTGAGAAGTGAAGAGAGAAAGAAGGGGCGAAACTCTGACCGGAGGGAGGGATTCGCTTAGTGGTTATGAGAGTGGTTACGAGGGTAAAGTTGGAAATGGGATGGTGCTCCCACTGGGAAAAATATGGTCATGTTTCAAAAACATGTGGTGCTCACTAAGAAAAGTATGGTGCGCATTTAGAATTTCCCTAGTTTGACCTTTGCAAGCACCCCCAAGGCCAGGCCGGGCCAGCCTGGGCTTCAAATATGGTGGCTCAGAGCTTCGGACCGGCCACGAAACCGATGACCGGGTCAAGCCGGGGGCGTAAGCGGGTTCGAGACCTCAACATGGACTTGAGAGACACGTGCAAGGGAATGTCACGAGCGGGGAAAGCGTTAAAAAGCCAAAGAGCTGTCGACAAAAAGCCAAAGAGCCGACAGTGGGCACGACAAAAATAGGCCCGGCGGCATGCCGAACGTGCGAGTCCATTCGCGGTTCACCTGGCGCCGGGGACAAGCATCGTGCATGCCATGCCACGTGTGCACATTGTTTGCATGAAAGTACAAAGTTAGCTGTACAAGTAAACTCACTTCTTCTACTTTATATATTTTGTTCAGCTAAGAAGTAAAATATAAATTACTTGTATAATGATGAGTTGTATCCTACGATCGCATTTGAGCTTTTCAAATCTACAGCTTAAAGAATAATCATTGACCAGCAGACTTTTTTTCATTTTATTTCTTTAAGAAACTATTAAAGGATTAATGATCTCTCTTTTTTTATTTTATTCTTTCATAAAATATATGATAAAAAAATATTGAGGGGGAGTCTTTTGATCTCTGGTGGTCAAACTCAAAATATTGAGTCTAACAATGTTTGGTTTTGTTTAGTTTATGACTTTGGTTTTAGATTTGGATATGGACACAAGTCATCGGTAATATTAATCAGAGCAGATCTAGATATTTAAACCAGAAGAAACAAAAATATATATGAATAAGTTAGTTATAAAAATTTTAAATATAGAGAGACTCAAATTGAGGGATAAAGTTAAAAAAATTAAAATTATGAGGGGCCAAAATTAAAGTTTTATTTAAAATTGGATTTCATATGAATTTTTGAGGAGAGACAAAGTTAAAGTCTCATTTAAATTGGATTTCATGTGAAGGAAACAAAATTAAAATCTTGTTTAAATTGGGTTCTATGTGAAATTTTGAGGGTCTAAAGTTAAAGTTTTATTTAAACTGAGTTTAATGTAAATTTTTTAGGGGGGCAGTGATATTAATTATCATAAAATTTCAAATCCATTCTATTCAAATATTCAAACTTGGAAAATAAAAAAATTTATTTTAAATTTAAATTTTTGAATATGACGGGCCAAGTATTGGCTCCTGAAACTGTCCATTCTCATCTTTCCGTGGGGGTCAACAACTAGCATTAGTCATGCATTTCGTTCCATGCGATTATTTTGCCATTTGATTTTGTTATTTCGCTGACAGTGAGAGTAGTCTAAGACTAGTATCCAGTTCACTGTTGTTAAAGAAACGGGATGATACAAGGGAGTTTCCAAAGGAGCACTTCATTTTTCCTAGCGAGCCCACTTAAAAACTGTATAGACTCAAAGCCCGAACCAAAAAACACTGAGGAGTGAACTCACTAAGAAAATTTGTGTGCTCCTTTAGAAACTCCCATGATACGAGTACACTTTCACATAAAAAAAAAAAAAAAAAAAAAAATCAACGGCACTACATGTTAATCTGCGAGTTTCCATAGGGCACACCAATTTTACTAGTGAGTCTACTTGATAATGAAATTTTGTTTGGACTGAAAATTGAGAAGTGGGCTCAGTTGGAAAAATGGTGTGCTTTTGGAAACTCCCGTCGATGGTATCCTCCTCTAACATGACTAGTATACATCCATTTTACGATTACAAATTGTCAATAAAAAACAAAAAAAACAAAAAGAAAGGGAATAATTAAATCATGATTAAATAATATATCCAAGCATTCGTATGAAATGTATTCTAGTAATCTTGTTACCTAACTCTCCCGTGATCTTGATAACTCATTAATCATAATGAAAATTTAGTCAACTTCGAATGTATTTGTCCAAACATAATTAGAACATGACAAAACCGACCAAGATTCTTGTGGATTTTAATGGGAATAATTAAATCATAATGATAATTTATGTCTCACCTAAAAAGCTTATGGAGAGCTTGAGTTTTAATATTCTTTTTTCTATTGCTCGAAGCACTTGAATTTTTCACTTATTTAACTTATTAGAATATCTCACTAATTTAGAATATCTTACTAAAATAGTATATATGACAAATTCTCTAATTTATTAGCATATCTCATGATATCTTTCTAAATTAATATATTTGTCAAATATCTCTAATTAGGCTGATTATACTGATTTAAGATTATATGCAATTATAATCAAATTAATATTCTCTTGTTTTTACCTTTTATATTCGCATCCTTCATCTATAAAAAGGTAGTCATTATAACGTTTTATAAACACTTCAGAATACAAAGTTATTCTTCGTTCTCTCTGTCAGTTCTTAGTTTCATCATAACTTTTGATAATTTAGAATAACTAAATCAAAGCTAGTGATCACAGTTGGTAAAACTCTGCAATAATATAGTAAAGGTTGTATATCGCGACTCTATCTGAGACATCTCATAATCTAATTTAGACTTCTATCAATTTTTTAGTCTCTTTATCAAGTCTCTCCTCATGAGGGAGCATCAGGTTGCTTAAGGAACATAACTTGCATGTGCTTTATCTAAAGTAAATTTACATGATAATTTGGAAGAAAGTTGATAGAAATATTTTGCTTCGAATGATTTAAACAAAACTGTTAATAGGTTTAAAAATGAGCTGACAGTTTATGCAACTTAACTTAGTTTGATGAAACTATGGATTGAGAGAGAGAATGAAGAATAACTTTTGCATTCTGAG